>CAUYOR010010101.1:0-45447 GCA_963573925.1 Callimico goeldii
GGTTCAGGCAATTCTCCCGCCTCAGCTTCCCAAGTAGCTGGGATTACAGGCACGTGCCACCATGCCCAGCTAATTTTTTTCTTTTTTTTAGTAGAGACAGGGTTTCACCATGTAGGCCATGCTGATCTTGAACTCCTGACCTCAAAGATCTGCCCACTTTGGATTACAGGCGTGAGCCACCACACCCAGCCTGAGGTTTCTTGCTAGAGTTTAGACTTGATCCTCAGAACAAGCAATGGAGACGCACTGTAGAGTTGTAAACAAGATAGTTATATTATCAGCCGTATGTTTACACAAGGTAATTCACTGATTTAAAAAGTTTATCCTCTGCCGCCATCAGCCACATCCTCACACACATTCATCTGCCCCAAAGGCTCTCCGAGTCCACTATCCCATGTTCCAGGACTTCTTTCTCTCAGCTGGTGGCCTTTTGCCCCTTTCTACAGAGCATTTCCTGCCCCTGGTCTTTATGTCTCAATGAGTTTATCTTAGAAGTTAGGATGAGAGTACCAGGTGCTATTATTACGTATAATAATATTTTGGTCAGGAACCAGAGAATGACCTTATCTTGCCCAGTTAATTACTGCAGCCCCTCCCAGCAAAGTTCTGAGAAGGTATTCGCAGAAAACAAATGCAGAATGGAAATCAGAGTACCATTTTATTCCCAGCTGCACAAGAATGCTTTACGCCTATGCACAGCTCTGATTAAAGGCTGAGTTGGATCAATGTTCAAGGTCAAAGAAAGGATCCCTTAGTTACTCTCTCCCTTATCTACATATTGCAGCAAAGATACTCATGACCATCAACTTCGAATGAGAGAAACAGCTGAGACCATTAAAAAATGTAAAAAGACTGGGTTCGGATTGTTTTAGACCTGATTAACCTCACTCTACCCCTCCCTTTGAAGCTAACCAGTTTCAGGCTCTGACCAATCACCTGAGCAGAAGGGAGATGGTTTTGAAACCTCAAACCTGACAAAAAGAGAGAGGTAAAAGTATTCAACCCCACCTTTGTACCCAAACTTCATGTTACAGCTTAATCCATTGGATTGATGGGCTAGTCCAGTATCAGTCACAAAATGTGGCAGCCTCCCTTGAGGCAAGAGCCAAAAAATTCTTGGAGAAGTCTTGTTCAAAAAACCATTGTGTGAATCAGACGAGAAGACAGGCTCATAGACAGCTCACTGCTGGTTAAAAACATGTCCTTAGTGCATTGCCTCACCTGTGAAAACCTGCATTTTGAAAAAGGACTGCAAGAGGAGGCTCAAAGGAAATCATTGCTATCCTTGCAAAGTCAAACAGGAAGAAAAGCCCATGGAGGACACATTTTTCATCAGGGACATTTTCCAGAACCTCTCAAAAATCACAAACCAGGGGTTACTTTCATCTTTCTCTTCATCTCTTCATTGTTCTTATCAGGCTAGATCTTAGATAATTTTATAAGAAAAGCTGACTCAAGAAAAAAAAAATCAAAATATTTTCGCTGTCATGCTACCAATCAAGCATGACCAAAGTTCAAACTTTATTCCCAGATTTTCTCCAAAATACTATCTCAAACACTAATTTACAGTCTGTTTTCTACCATCTGACAGTAAACAGTTAAAGAGGTTATTTTTTTTTTTCTAGAGGAAAACAAGAGAGACTTGATTGTTACATCTTATATATCAGATTTTTTAAAGTTAAGACTATGGATGTGATCACTTAAATGCCAGCTGAAGTGGAGAAACAAATCAGAGTGATAAATTAATCTAGTCACAGGAGTGGTGGACTTTCTTCTTTTGAGTCAGCCATGCTGAGGGACATTTCTAGTCACTGCCAGATGCCATCATGCCGGGGTCCTCCTATAGGAACCTTGAAATGATCATTTGAACATAATGGCAAAGAATCAACAATTCCTTTTTTTTTTTTGAGACAGAGTGGCTGGAGTGTAGTAGCTGGATCTTGATCTCAGAGGAGGTTACAATATTTCCTTCTTATTGTCTTGGAAAAAAAAATACAAAATTATGCAAAAGTAGCAAGAACAAAGAGAAACAAAAAGCAAGTCCAGCTTCAGCAAAACCGAAAGGTAGTTAAAACCTCAGATCCCTTCCTTGAATGTTTGTGCCCCTCCAAAATTCACGTTGAAATTTAATCTCCAAAGCAACAGCATTAAGAGGTAGGACTTTAGAAGGTAATTTGGTCATGAGGGCTCCTCCCTTGTGAATAGAATTAGGAGGGTTTTTCGCTGGAGGAAACTAGCCAGGCCCGGTTTGCTCTTCCACCTTCTGCCACGTGAGAACACAGCAACAAGGCATCATCTTACAAGACAAAGACCGGGCCTTTACCAAACATCAGACCTACTTGTCCCTTAATCTTAGACTCCCCAGCCTCCACAGTGTGAGAAACAAATCTCTATTATTTATAAATTACCCAGTTTCAGGCTTTTCATTATAGCAACACGACAAAGACAAAAATTGATACTAAGTGTGGGATGTTGTTATAATAAATAACTAAAAATGTGGACATGGCTTTGGAAATGGGTAATGGGTGGAGGCTGGAAGAGTTTGGAGGAAGAAAACTGTAATGCTCTGTTCACATCGATACAGGCACGAAAAAGCCTGTATCCATGTGAACAGAACATTACAGGAGATTCTGATGATGGCTCACAAGAAGAGAGTTGTAGGAAGAACCTCGTTTCTCTCAGAGATTATCTAAATGGTTGTGAACAGAATGTTGGTAGAAATAAAGGCACTAAAGACCATTCTAATGAGGTCTTAGAGGGAAAACTGGAGGAAAGGCCATCCTTGTTATAAAGTGGCAAAGCACTTGACTGAATTGTGTCCTTGTCCTAGTGTTTTATGGAAGATGAAACTTAAGAGTGAAGAACTAGGATACTGGGCAGAAGAAATCCCCAAACAAAGCACTGAAGGGACTGCATGGCTAGTCTTCACTACTAACAGTAAGATGTACAAAGAGAAAAATTAAAGGCACAATTTTTAACCAAAAGGGATGTGGAAATTAATTGGAAGATTCTCAGCCTGTAAAAATGAGAAAGCAAGTTCTGGAGAGAACACCAAAGATATAGCCAAGCAAACATTTTGATAAGGAGATTAGTATAAATAGAAGAAAGTTGGGTGCTATTCATCAACATAATGGAAGAATGACCTGAAAGGTGTCTTTGAGTCTGTCCTTCTCACCATAGGTCAGAGTACTAGGGCTTTGAAGGCAGAATGGTTTCAAGGGACGAGCGCAGGGCAGCCATAGGACTTGGGACTTGCTGCCCAGGGCCACCTCAAGTTTTTGCTCCACATATGCTAATGCAGCAATCCTTAGCCATCCTGGGTGTGGTTTGGGCTACCACTCCAGAGGGCACAAGCAATAAGCCTTGGTGGGGTCTATGTGGTACTGATTCTGCAGGTGTACAGAATGCACAAGCTGAGGAGGCATGGCTGCCTCCACCTAGATTCCAAAAGGTGCCTTGGAGAGACCTGGGGCCCAGGCAGAGAACTTCCACAGAGGTGGGTCACCACAGAGCGTCTCCAATTAAGGCAATGCCCATTAGAGGTACTGGGTCAGGGCCACTGCAGAGAGCCTCCACTAAAGGGATGCCCTGTGAAGCCATGGGGGTGTGGCTTCCCCCACGACTGAACAACTGTAGAGCCACCAATGTGCAACTTTAGCCACAGGCTCTAGGCCTCAACGCATGAGAGCTGTAGCATGGGCTGTACCCAGCAACACCATGGAGCAGGGTTCCCTGAAGCCTTCAGTACCCAACCCCCATTCAAGTGTCTAAAAAGTAGGACCTGGAGTCAGAGATTATTCTCAAGTCCCAAAATTTAATGTTTGCCTTGTCAGGTTTCAGACTTACTTGGGATTTGTTACCCCTTTTTTCCTTCCTATTTTTCCCCATTAGAATGAGAAGGTCTATCCTATGCTTGTTCCACCATTGTATCTTGGAAGCAGATAGCTTGTTTGATTTCATAGACTCACAGCTGGAGGAGAATTTGCCTCAGAATGAATCATACCTTGAGTCTCTGCCCTATCTGATTTAGATAATATTTAGATGAGACTGAACTTCAGACTTTTGAGTTCAATCTGCAATGAGTTAAGACTTTAGAGGCCACTGAGATAGAAAAAATGCATTTCGTATATGTGAAGGACTTGAATTTTGGGGGATTGGGAGTGAAATTGTATGGTTTGATTGTCTGTGTGCCTCTAAAATTCATGTTCAAAATCTCCAATGCAACGGTATTAAGAGATAAAGCCTTTAGGAGGTGATTAGGTCATGAGGGCTCCTCTTTTGTGAATGAAATTAAGACCTTTAAAGGGGATTTATATAGCATTTGACTCTTTTGTCCTATTGTTTCTTTGGCTATGTGAGGACACAGCATTAGTCCCCTCCAGAGGGCACAGCAACAAGAAGCTACCAGGGAAGCAGAGACCAGGCTCTCACCAGACACTGAATCTACCAGCTCCTTGATCTCAGACTTCCCAGACTTCAGACTATGAGACACAAATTTCTGTCATTTATAAATTACCCAGTCTCAGGTATTCTGTTATAGCAGCACAGACAGACACCCAAACACACACCACTTCTCCCTACAAAAATTCAAGAGCTGCAAACAACTGTAATTTAGAAGGGGCCATGCAGGAAGGAGCTGAATAACAGATTCTAGAGAGAAAGTCTAAACTGCAGCTTCCAAAACGTGTGAGATAACTTATACTCCTTTAAAGAGGCCAGGCACTGTGGCTCAACCTGTAATCTCAGCACTTTGGGAGGCTGAGGTGGGAGGATCATGAGGTCAGGGGATCAAGACCATCTGGCTAACATGGTGAAACCCCATCTATACTTAAAAAAAAAAAAAAAAAAAAACAATTAGCCAGGCCTGGTGGCACGTGCCTGTAATCCCAGCTACTCGGGAGGCTGAGGCAGGAGAATCGCCTGAACCCAGGAGGTGGAGGTTACAGTGAGCTGAGATTGCACCACTGCACTCCCCAAACCAATCACAAAACATACCACTTCTAGTTAAGCTACTGTCTAGGCTAAACAACAACAACAAGAACAACAAAAATCAGACTCACAAAGTCAAGAGGGAAAATAGCCTGGCCTCACATTTCTTCACAGCCCGTGTTCAGTGGTAGAAGAGAGTGGCGCCACACCTATGAAACCTTCTGAAAAGAAGGTGAGATCCAAGGATTTTTATATTTATTGAAACTGTGATGTAGGTTTAAATAAAATGGACAAATTGGATTATTTGCATAAACCTTCTTATTTGCATCAGGAATCTACTAGAAGCCTAACTTCATCCAACCAAAAGATTACTAGAAAATTTATGACAAAAAGACAAGACAACGTCCCCTTTTCTTAAATGGATTACTAAGCTTAAAACAAATGCCAAGTGAAGACAGAACAAAAATGCAAATGTTATATGCCCTGACAATGTAGAATTATTATAACTAACAAAAATCAACAGAGGAAGAGAAAAAGATGAGAGGCATGCTGAAGATAAAGGATAAACTTTTAAAAAATCAAATCAAAGACCTAATTATATGGAACGATACAAAGGCAAATAGTAAGAAAAATAATATAATTGTAGTACCAGGAGGCAGAGCAGGAAACAGAGGAAGAGATATGCCCTCATTCTGTGCATTGGCCATATCCAATAGGTACTATGTAAAGAAATAGAGGACTGGAATATTAGATGTATGATACTAATAAATGTGAAAGAGTTAAACTCACCTCTTTAAAAAGATATATTCAGATTATATCATAACATAAAATTGAATTCTGTGCTGAATATAAATTCTCAGAAAAGCTGAAAATAATAGAATGGACAAAAATATATTAGGCAAATGCATACAAAAAGAAGAAAATCACAATCTGAATATTATACAAACTTGAATTCAGGCTAAAAAGTATTTGACAAGTCATAGAAGGGTATTTTATAATACCAAAGGGTATAAATTTCAATGAGGATACAACAATGTGAATATATATGAGCTCTAGAGTAATACAAAGCAAAATCTTTAGGACATTCAAAGTGAAGTAGAGAAAATCACATCAGTCATCAGTCTATAGAGTTAGTGGACAGATTTATATTGGGTTCATAATGCACACAGACTCCTACGAGTTCCCCTAAGTTCTTAGAGGATTGCTTTGTCTTTTGATCTGAGATTTGCACAGTTCCATAAAGAATGGCCCCTGTGGATAAGCACAAGGTCAAAAGACAGCAATTGGACAGAATCTGTCAAGGTATCTGCCCCCAGGTACCCCACCCCTTGCAGCACTGCTGGACCACTGCAAATGCACCGTGGAGACGCCCATCCTGAAGGACCTGGTCACCATGGCCTTCTGTGATGCACAGTCCATGCAAGAGATCCACTAGAAGGTTTTAGATGAAGCCTTGGGTGCTATGACCTACCACAAAATCACCATCACCATGGAGGACCCGGAGAAATTCAAGGTCCTGAGAGTGATTATGCAGCTAGGCAGTGGCCAGGACAATGTGGACATCAAGGCTACCTGAGAGCTCAGGATTGCTGTGTGCAACATCCCTTCTAAAGCCAAGAAAGAAACACCTGACTCCACCATCTGCTACATCAGCAATCTGTACCAGAGAAACTGTGGCTGTACCAGGTACTATGGGAAGGCACGCCAGTACAGAGTGTGGAGCAGATCTGTGAGGTGGACCAGAAGCAGCCTGCATCCCTGGGAAGATACTGGGCCTCATCTGCTTCAGTAGCACGGACCAGACCGTTGTAGTTCAACCCAAGACCTTTGGATTCAGTGTCATGTTTTATAATCCCTACTTACAGGGTGGGATAGAGCACCCCTGGGCCTGCAGAGGGTCTATGCCCTGCAGGATTTGGTGCATCAGAATGACTGCCTCTCCTTACACTGCAATTTCAATGAACATAACCACAACCTCACCAATGACTTTACTATAAAGCAAATGAGAAGGGAGAATTACTTATGAACACAGTCTGTGGTGGCCTGGTGGATGAGAAAGCTTTAGAACAGGCCCTCACAGAGAGCAGGATAGGAGGGGCAGCCCTCAACATGCACGAATCAGAGCCCTTTAGCTTTGCTCAGGGTCCATTGAAAGATACCCCGAATTTCATCCTTATTCCCCACACTGCCTGATACAGAAAATGAGATGAACTAAAAGAATTTGACAGTCTTTTTAACTGATTCTGGACATATGCGTCATTGAT
Organism: Callimico goeldii; assembly: GCA_963573925.1. Classification (NCBI taxonomy): domain Eukaryota; kingdom Metazoa; phylum Chordata; class Mammalia; order Primates; family Cebidae; genus Callimico; species Callimico goeldii. The sequence goes on from CAUYOR010010101.1 coordinate 7,194, forward strand.
GTTGCAGTGTTAAAACTACAAGAGCTAGAAAACGAAAAATGTCATCTGCTTATGGAAGCGCTAAAAGACCAGGATGTGATTTATTAACAACCAACTTCTGTTATTGTGTGTTATGTTTTTCATCTGCGCATCAAATCACACAAAACAAACAGAGCTTTTTCCTTTGTCAGTCCCTTGGTCCTAGCAGGTCCTGAACACCCTGTTCTGGAATGTTGCATCAAGAGTTCAAACATCAAAATAAAAAATACAGAAAACTGAAAATGTCATCTGCTTGTGGAAGTGCTGAAAGACCAGGATGTGATTTATTAACAACCAACTTCTGTTATTGTGTGTTATGTTTTTCATCTGTGCATCAAATCACACCAAATAAACAGAGCTTTTGCCTTTGTCAATCCCCTAGGCATAGCAGGTCCTGAACACCCTGTTCTAGAATGTTGCATCAAGAGTTCAAACATCAAAATAAAAAATATTAAGAGGAAATCCTTAGCCTGTGACTCTGGTCCCTTTGGTCTACAAGAGCTGGTTACCTCTTTTTGCTAATAGGAAGATTGCATTACTACAAAATGGGGAGAAAACCATTTGCCTGTGGTAGACACGTGACACATAGGATCAAAGACAGTAGAGGCTCCTATACAGAGAAGCATCTTCTGACATCTGCACTACATACTGAGCAGACAAGTTGGTTTAAATTCAGTAAAACCCTCTAATAATGAAAAGAAAGTTAAGCTTCACAAGCTGTTTGTACTCAAATATATTTTTTCAGTTTCAGATCCTCTGCTCTTTATTTAGTGGAAAGTCTTGAACTAAAAGGGTTCAAGAAAATAATGTTGCATTTCCTTATGTCTCAGGAAATTCGTCAGATTGTCTGTGAGCAAACCCACTTTTTTAGACATGATAAAGTCTTTTCTTCACGTGATATTTCATACAAGAACACTTCAGATGAATTAGATGTGACTGACTTTAACAAATCCTTTTAGATTTGTATCAACTAGTTACATGCTCTATTCAGTCTTTTGTGAATCGTTGCCTTTTTGTTTAAAAGGATGGATGTACTGTGAGCCTCTGTATAGGTACATTCTTGTTTTGTGAAAAAAGAGATTTTAAAATGTCCCAAACAGAAAAATAATGGCTATCAGAAGTATATTTTGTTTTAGTGTGAGTTTCCATGATTCACATTCAAGTATTTGTTTATTGTAAAGGTGGACATTTAGCATTTATTGCCATTTTTAATAAAAAGCAGTAAAAGAAATTATAGTGGCATAGAGCTGACAAAGAGCCCATAAGCAGAATAGATAAGGATTGACTATTTTATATTGGGTTGTTTATTTAACAATGTAATTGTTAATAAACAAAAAGACTTAACAAAAAGAATGTTCAAATGGCTGATCGACATTTGAAAAGTTTCCTAACCTTATGAGCTCCTTAGGGAAATGTAAGTTAAAAATACAATGAGATGTCACTTTATTCCCACCAATGTAGCTAAAATTAGAAAGATCAACAATACCAAGCACTGGTGAAAATGGGGAGGAAGAGGAATATTCATATCCTGCTGTTACAGAATAAACTTGAACAACCACTTTGAAAATGGTGTCTTTTTAACAATGCAATGCCTAAGTCTGTACATACAGAAATGGGCAACACTCACACACACAAACACACACATCCCAAAATAACGTCTGAGAATGTTCATAGTAGCATTATCCATAAAAACCCAAATATCCATTAACAGAGGACGGATAAACTTTGGTGTATTCATATAATAGAATACCATGAAACAATCAGTATTAGTGAATTGCTGCTACATACAACAATATGCATGAATCTCATGATTACAGCTCTTTCAGAGAAGTTAAACACAAAAGTATATGTACTTTATGCATATATCGGTGGCAATATATGATTTCATTTATATGGTATATGAAAACTAGTAAAACTAAGTTAGGATTTTCAAAGTCAGAATGGAGAATTTGTAGGTGGGAGTGATTTGAGAGCTAAAGAAAATGTTTCTGGGGTGCTGTTACAAAGGTATTCACTTTTTCCTAACTTAATTGAGCTACACACTTTTGATTTGTGCATTTCTCAGCATGCATGCCCTACTTCAATTAAAAATTTCATCTAAAAAAGAAAAGAGAACATCAACAGCCAAAAGTATTTTTAAGTTTATTTCTATTGGATTGAGCCACTGGAATTGTGGAGTTTGTTACAACAGCTAAAACTACTCTAACTACTACAGAACTTTAGAAGTTATCAACAGTCAATTTACAGATAAGGCAACTGTGGCATACAAAATTAAGGAACTTAACCAACGTCACAGAGCTAGGTAGTGACAAGCTGTGGTCTATTAGCCTCCAAATCCAGCAGGTCATTTTTTCTTTTTCACTATGTTTCACTGCCTCAACTTAATGTGCACACCACTTAACACTCTCATCCCACTTGGCTCCCAATAAACAAACCATAATAATAGAAAGTGATATCTACCCACTCAGCAGACAATTTCATGATAGTATCTACTGAAATTGCTTCTCAAATTACCCAAAAGTGTTCCTGTAAATCTTAGTAATTGAGTTTTACATATAACACTTTGAAAAAGAAATAATACTTTTCCCAAATCGAAAACCTCATTAGCTAATTCCAAGTGTTTTGCTACCCCAAAATCAGGCATCCATTTTGCAGTTTTTTTAACCTATTAGTGATGTGATGGATTAGACATTCTGATTAAGCCAAATGATCCCCTCTAATGTCCCTAAAGAGTGGTACGAATGGAAAATGTCTTTAAAATAACCATGTCTGAACAAAAATCGAAAGCATGAACAAAGAAAATCATGTGTGTTAGCCACTCAAAAGAGCAAACCACAGAAGCTTGGGAATCTTTCAAGAGAACTTAGTAGCATTTCTGGGCATTTGTCTTCCAGTGAAAACCTCAGCCAGTCCTAAGCAGCTGTCCCCAGTTTTTAGCTTTAGTGAAAAAACACCCACTGAAGGCTGAGAGTGGCAGAAGAGAACCTAATCCCACACTTCATCGTCCCCAGCTAGGACTCCTGTTCTGGGATATGGGAGTCAGGTTCAGAGTCCTCCAAGTAAGAGCTGTGTTGATCTCACCACAAAGAAAACTCAGCAGAATAATTCTGTGGAGCAATGGTGAAGCCGGCCTTCCCTGTTTCTCTATATATTTTTTTTTTCTTTCCTGAAACAGGGTCTCATTTTGTCACCCGGGTTTGAGTGCAATGTCAAGATCACAGCTCACTGCAGCCTCATCTTCCTGAACTCAAGTGATCCTCCCACCCCAGCCTCAGAGTAGCTGGGACCACAGGCATGCGCCACTATGCCCAGCTAATTTTTGTGTTTTTCTGTAGAGATAGAATGTTGCCATGTTGCCCAGGCTGGTCTTGAATTCCTGGGCTCAAGTGATCTTTCCACCTTGGCCTCCCAGTGCTGAGATTACAGATGTGAGCCACTGCACTCAGTCCCCAGTCTCCATTTTTGACTAAACTCTATCTTCTAGTATGTTGCTGTATAGATTGAATTGTGTCCCCTCAAAATTCACATGTTGAAATCCTAATCCCTTGATATAACTGTACTTGGAGATAGTGCCTTGAGGGAGGAAATTAAGGTTGAATGAGGTCATATGGGTGGGGACCTAAATATGATAGGACTCGGGTCCTTTATCAAAAGGGGAAGAAACATCAGAAATCTCTCTCCCCCTCCACATGCACAGAGGAAAGGCCATGTGAGGACATACCAAGAAGATACCTATCTGCACTAGAGAGAGCGCCAGTATGAAAAACTGACTCAGCTAGCACCTTGATCATGGACTTCCCAGCCTCTAGAACTGTGAGAAAAATAATGTCTGTTGTTTAAGCCACCCAAGCTTAAACATTTTGTTACGGCAGCCCAAGCATACTAATACACTTGCTAATTTGGGCAACTATGTTGCTGCCAGATCATTTCCGGGCAAAATCCCCTCTTGGTGACATTTGCATCTTTAGAGGGAACACTTAAAGACCCCAAACTCTTCAATATCAAAAAAGATCAATCCCAAGTGGTAAAATTCTAGGCATCATGACAGACCTTGCAGAAGTTATGTGTAGGAAACAGACTGGCAAGTTTAGATGGCAACAGATCAAAGAACTTTAAATATCTAGCTAAGAAGTGTAGAATTTATTTCAGAGACAATGATGAGTCACTGAATGTGAGAAGAAGCTATCATGAACAAAGCTGTACTTTGGAGAGAGAACACTGCCAGCAGTGCAGAAAATTTTTATTATTACTATTATTTCAATGATTTTTATAATAGCTAGCATTGATTGAGCACTTACTCTTTGTCAAGTACTCTGTATGCATTATCTCTATTTAATTAAGTGAGGGAAAATTGTAAGAAAGACTAAAATGGACCAAAAAGATTACTGGGTGTCATAAATGGAAAACAAGGCATAATCTGGGTTATGATTATTTTTAGCTATTCTACAGCACTGTAAAATGCAGAAAACTGACAACGATGCAAATAACTTTCATCCATTGAAATGCAAATGAATCTCCTCAGCAGAAAGCAATCGATTGTTGCCTTTTAACAGACTCGGTTTGCACTTATTTGTAAAGTTCATTTCGGCATTCCTTATTGCCTATATTATGTGTGGTTCTTTGAACTATCCTGTAAGCAAGTTATGTCATCTCACTCATTTCTTGATGAGTTATATAAAATCTGACATATTTTATGTATATGTCATCTCACTCATTTCTTGATGAATTATATAAAATCTGACATACTTATTATATATAAATTGGTATTATCTCCAATTTACAGATAAAGAAGCTGAGACTTTGAGAAGGAGAGTAACCTGCCAAGTTCACATTGTGGCCTTCCAGTCAGAATGGAAGATTAATTGACTTTTCTGATGACCAGATTGGCTTCCATATGCCCTATTTCTGGAGCTTGTCTTTGAAGTCCTCCCCATCATCTCTCCGCAGGGAAGTCTCCCTACTGTATTATGTTATCCCACCATCCACAATGCTCCCACCACTGCCTGACCCATCTGGCCAAGTAATAACTGTAAACCAATAATGGAAAAATAATCACAAGAATTGCTGCTCTGTAAACTGAATTTGCAGAAATACAACCTCCATTTTTTTAATATATTCTGTCAGTCACCACCTTTTGTGTGTAAGTAGGTGGAGGAGGTGGAGGCAGGAGGGATGGACAGCTTGGTTGACCATTTACAAACACTGCCCACCATCATAAATAGAGGATCTACCTCTCTGCCCTAATAATAACAGTGGAAATATTAAAGATACTGTTCATAATGACTCCTAATCATTCACATTCACATATTCCTAGTACTACAGATTTATAGTCTAAATGAAATCATGATTCCTAAATGAAATAGTAACATGATAATAATTCTTTAAATACGTGTACTACTATATGTTGTAAACTCCTTCAGATGTACTCTTATGAGATAGCCTTGGGAAATAGGCCGAATTTATATTATTACTCTCTCCATTTTACAAGTTCCATACAAATGAAAGGACTTACCCAAAGTTGGCCAGTCAGACATTATAAAAGCTGACTTTTTCCTCCTTAATCCAGATCAGGTCTTTCATGACTATCCTAAACTGCACCACCCCATCCCATCTTTCTTTCCCCTTACACGCACATACAACACATTTGCATATATGCACACACAGTATTAACCTTGGCCCACGTCCACGGGTCAGTACTCACAGCCTCTTAGACATTCCTTCTACTTCCCACACTCCCACCTTTCCCTAAACCCACAGCTATAGGCTAAATCCTCCTCCTCCGGGTCTCTTGAGACAGAGTTTCACTTTTGTCACCCAGGCTGGAATGCAGTGGCCAGATCTCGGCTCACTGCAACCTCTCCCTCCTGGGTTCAAGCAATTTCTCCTGCCTCAACCTCCCAAGTAGCTGGGATTACAGGCATGTGCCACCACGTCCAGCTAATTTTTGTATTAGTAGAGATGGGGTTTCACTATGTTGGCCAGGCTGGTCTCAAACTCCTGACCTCAGGTGATCCACCCACCTTGGCCTCCCAAGGCACTGGGATTATAAGCATGAGCCACCACGCCCGGCCCTCTTCTGGGTCTTCATTTACATGTTTCTTCTTCCACCATCCGGGACTGGGCCAGCTGTGTCTCCCCCTTGCTTCCATAGTGTTCTACGCGTCTCTCATGAGAGCTTTTCTCACACTAAAATGTAATCGCCTCTTTACTTGTCTATGTCACCTAATAAATTGTGAGCTCCACAAAGGCAGAAACATGGCACATTGAAGATGATCGATAAATGCCTGTTGCATGTTTAAAAGAACTCTTAAGTTGTCTTAAGAAGAGATCCAACCTCAAGCGAGACCCAGGTCTTCCCTCAAGTCTCGTATGAAAACCAGTCTGGGCTCAAGCACGACTTTGAGTGAAGCTGAGCAGTCAAGTCTTTTGAATTTCCAACAAGCCGCCTTTCCTAAGAGAAACAAATGTCCCCCTCAGGGCCAGCATTTCCCCAGGCCCAAATATCTTCCAAAAAAGCAAACTAAGCTCTTCAGAAAACTGTTTACCAGCTTGTAGCCAACAGGGGATTCACGTACTTATGTCTTCAGGGATGTCAAAAGGAAAACATTTTGCCTTCGGCTGCGTCACTAGGGAATGGGAAGAGTCAGGTCTCCTGCCCTGGCTGGGAGGGAAGGTAAATTTGACCTGAATTCTCTTTCCTGCCTCTGAGATCTGGCTTCTCCTCCCTGACTACCCAAACCTCCCCAGTCTTTAATAAAATTACCTAATATTTATTCAGCTTTTACTGGGTGTCAGGCACTGTTTTCAGCACTTGAGATCTACCAATTCATTTAATCCTCAAAACAATCTATGAGGTAGTAACACTATTATCCCTATTTAATAAATGAAGAAACTGATGCACAGAAAGATGCAGAAAGCTACCAAGTTCACTAGTAAGTGAGAGAGTTGAGATTCAAAGCTAAACAGTCTTTTATCTGACTTGAGGACTATTTCGGGCCCCACTGGTTCAGGACTACGTCCTCCAAGAAGCTTGCTTGACCACGTCAACCCAGGCATCAACTCTGTCCCCACTCTGAAGTTCTCTAGCAATTACCTTCAGCACAATCGAATTGGTAATTAACTCCCCTTCTGGTGTTCTTCTGTGGTAATCAAGGCTAAAAGATGCTGTCCCCTCATCTTCTTTCAGCCCCAGATGGGAACTTCACTCTGCATAGTATTTCGCCTTCACAAAAGGAATGGAGGAGTTGGTCAAGTGAGGATGTGCTTCAGCTATGCAATGGGACAGCTTGTTGCCAGCTAAGAAAACATTTGTCGCTCAGCAGACTTGAAAAGCGGTGTATATTCCTAAAGAAAACCTCCACTAGAGCATTTAGAAAGTTATCCTAGCTCTAGAAGGAGAAGAACCTCTTATGTTTCTCATTGCCTAAAAGAACAAAAACTACTAAGAGATCTACATTGCCCTCCATGACATAAGATGAGAGCCCCGTAGTACTATCGGGATACAGCAGATCAGGGAGCTAAGCTCTGGGATACAGAGTCTGTTTCTTCATCTTCATTTCATAAATGCTTCATAACTAATGATGCTAGGATGACAATCTTTATCCTATTAGGCCGATTCTCTTGCAGAAATCAATAGTATGTCAGGGGAAATCCTTCTGGCAGAGATTATTTAATCATCTTCATTATCATCATCATCATGATGAGAGATAACATTTATTGAATTCTCATTATGGGCAAGTCACTGTAGATGAATTACCACTTCTCATTCTCCTTCTAGCCTTGGAAAACATTTATTAAATATCAGGGGGCACAAGGCACTGATCACTCACATTAAACCAAGCCAGTGCCTGTCCTCAGATGGCATTATTTCAGGCAGCCTGGAAGAGGACCCACAAAGAGGAGTAACGAAACCTGTCCTGCACATTATTGAAAAACAAGGTTTCTACATAAATGGTGATATGATTTGTAATGCCCTAAGAAGTGGGTTCAAATCCTTCCTCAGCTACTATTTGCCTACAGGCAAGTGACCTAGTATCTCTGAGCCTGGGTTTCCCCAAAGGAAAAATGGAATAAAGAATACCTCACCAGAGCTGTGCTGACCAAACGATGCAATGACTGAGAGTACCTAACAGAGTAAGCTCTCGGGACAGGCCCACTCTCTTCTCCCAGATGTGGACACCCCAAACTTCCCCTTTGATATGTCGACATCATTGACCAACTTTTATAGACTTTGAAAAACTCTTTTCTAACTTACTACACAGAACAAAATGTACATCTTTTAGCCTTTTCATGATATTCCAGGGTCATAACTGAGATGCCAGACTGCTTCTACACTGAGTGGCTCCTGACTGTAGATTTTACTATGTTCTTCCGCTTTTGGGGAACTTTTCAGAGTGTCAGCTTCAAGCAGCGCTCTGGCCTTCCACCCTTATTCCCCCCACCCCTTCCCCCACCCCCTGTCCCCCCAACCCCCACCTGGACTTTGCCACATCAGCAACCTCAATTTTCACAAAACTAATTCAAAATAGATTCTGGCCAGAAGACACCCCCACTATTATTTCCTGCAGAGTGATATTCACAGACAGGCCTTGTGGCAGGTCCTCTCCTTTGTCCTCAGGGGTGTTTGGAGCTGACTTCCAAATCTGTGAGTTTCTTAGATGTTGAATAACCTCCCCACTGCCCCAAAAATTCAGGAGATAGGTTGCTGCTAAATACATGTGTTACTTACAACTTGTATTTTTCCTTTAGCCTGCATGAGTTACTTAGTTCTTAAGCCTTAGGTGGGAGAGTAAAAAGTAGGAAGAGATAGAGATAGCTTTCCGATAATTCCCCTTTATCCTTACATTCCCAGATACTTGGTGTGGGTGTTTGTAGCTAACACTGAGCATAGTTCTGAAATCAGTAAGTTTCCCCTTAAAACGGCAGACAAGTCCTGGCTGAACACCAAAGCAAATGGAGGTCTTTTTAATAATACTCAAAGCGTTTCCTCTTCCTATTTGCCTGTCCAAATAAACCAAAGCTTGCAGGTCCAGTTAAAATCCTGTCTTTTTATGACATGAAGCCTTTCCTGACCAACCCAGTGCACCTGACCTGTCCTTCTCCGCTCTTGGCTCAGTTATTCATCCAGCCTCTTGAGACCACATCGGCAAGGTTGCCTCCCACTTGGATTTAACTCTTCACAAGCAACCTTTCTGCATTACCCCCATCCTCCCTCTGACCACATATGGAGCTTGTACTATCTGTAAATTTTACTGAAAAATCATTTTGGTAATGATTTTGTAGAAATGTCTGTCCCCTACTCTCAACATCTAGTGGTTAAAACTTTGGGCTTTCTGGGTCATGGCTACACCCTGGGAAAAGCAGCACCCACCTCCACAACACACACACACACACACACACACACACACACACACCCGTAAGCTAAAGGGGAAGTCGCTGGCAGCTTAAAAACTCCTGCCACCAACTGGCCTGTTGTCTCAAGGGTAGAATTACTCAGCCGGTTTGGGTGCACAACTAACTGGCTCAAAATAAAACTCCAGGCTTCCAGAGTGTGAGGAGCTAATAAATCCTTAGTGAATAAGACTTTCTAAATTGAGCTTATTTTATGAGGCAATTTGAGAGCACTTCTGGCTTTTTGTACTAGAACAGCAAACTGCAACTGTAAATATTAACAAGATGGGGTTGAGGGGTTGGGAGGTGTGGGGTAAGGAAACTGGGCATCAGAAATGGTTCCACAATAGGATTGTCCTGTTAAGCAAGATTCCTTATCACTGACCCCTGCTCACTAATCCAAGCTACTTTTAGGAAAATGCAGTTTCCAGAAAGACAAAACAATGTGTACTTGTTAGAAGGGGACAGCGCTCCACTGTGTTAAAATCACATGAGCATGATTATTAATTCTATATTTGTCAAATTAAGGGTCTTTTCCAAACACAGATTCTCCCACACTACCTGTCATTTGTAGAACGTTTTATATCCTCGAGTGGCGTGTGTGTGCGTGTGTATGTGCGTGTGTGTGCAAGTGTGTGTGTGTGTGTGTGTGTGTGTGTGTGTGCGTGTGTGTGTTTGGTTGTGGTTGTTTTGTGTTTGCTAAGTGCCAAGTATATTTCTTTCTGGGTTGCCACAGAGTAATTTGATAAAATTAACAGTTATAGAGATAATTATGTGCCTTATGGTTTACATGGATTATCTCATAATCTTGTTGCCATTACTCCCAAATTACAGATGGAAAAACTAAGGCCCAGGAAAAAATCACCTGCTGAAGGTTATACAACTTGCAATATATGTATTGTATTATATCGTATCCTATCGTATCACATTTTTTTGACACAGGGTCTCACTCTGTCGCCCAGGCTGGAGTGCAGTGGTGCGATCTCAACTCACTACAACCTCTGCCTCCCAGGTACAAGCGATTCTCATGCCTCAGCCTCCCAAGTAGCTAGTATTGCAGGCGCCCACCACCACACCCAGGCTAATATGTGTATTTTTAGTAGAGAGGGGGTTTCACCATGTTACAACTTGCAATTTAAACACAGAGATTCAAATGTAGGTCCCCTCACTCCAGGGACCGGATTCCCAGCCCCTGTGTAGTGTTGCTTCAAAGGCAAGGAGTCAACAGACCAAAGCTCCAAGGTTCTAAAGGAGATTATGAGCCTCATTGGAGCTCTGCACTGAGGCCCTCACCCTAACTGGTAAGTGGACTTCTCCACTAGGCAGAATGCATAGACGATGGGAGGCATATCTTGGCAATGGGTACATTCCCTGGGACTTCCAGCATCAGGTGGCAAGCAACCTATGCTCTTGCCTGGGCTCTGCCTCTGAAAGCTGCATAAGCCTGGGCAGCTCAGTCCACCTTTATATTCTACTTCAAAGGACACAGAGCTGTAACTCAGCAAGGAGCTGAGAAAAGGCTGAATCAAGGCCAGAGAGGAAGATAAGCTTTGGAGGTTCCACAGTGTGAGCCAAGGCATTAGCATCACAGAAAGCTGCCTCCTGCTCTTTCTAGGTGGGCAGCTTGTCCTTGCTAAGTCCCAATGAGTTTAGATTTAGGCTGATGTGATCCAAAGATTATACCCTTTCCCTAGGATACTGCAGTCAGCTCATATGTGGTCAAAGTCTCATCCAAAGGACTCTGTCACCAGGGGGGATATGAGGTCCCTTTTCGCCATTCACTTATCCCCCCATCCCACTCTGATATCCTCTGCCCTTTCCAGCTGCATCATCCCCAAACCCCACTGCTTTGTGGATATGGCAGGTATGTGGTGTGGTAGGTATGCTTATAGCACTGTTAGGACTCCCATGTCTCCATTCAGAGAGACAGTGTACTTGAAGAACAATAGCCAACATCAGATGGATCATGCACAGGATATTAGAACAGAATGCATCTGCCTCACTTTGATGGAGGCACCAAAACGACAGATAGCAGTATATCAAAGGAAGTAGAAGGCAGACTGCCCAGGCAGACATGCACAAGGTAAGAATTTACAAAGAGAAAGAAGACAAATCTGTTCCATGAAGCCTCAACCTGATTAAGGATACGAAACTGAGTCATAGAAGGATCTTATATTGATTGAGAGAGACTTCTAAAATGCCTCTTCCCCCATTTCTCTCATTGGCCTGAGCCACTGTAGAAATCCCATCATTCCTTTGTCATAGCCACATGTTAAAGTTAAAAATTTCTTTGAAGGGAGTGGTTTTAGGATGTGATTCACCACTCCACTCTCATTTCAGGGATAGGGATGAGCTGCCTCTAACAACTCACCAAAGAGGGCCTCCAAGACAACCACTCAGGATGCCCTGTCATGTGGCTTCTCCAACAGAGAACACTGGGGACTGGTCCTGGCTCACGTCTGAGAAAGATCACAAAGGACTATAGACTGAGGTCTGACTCTGGCACAGGAAATGTAGAAGTTGATTTAAAAAAAAAAAAAAAGCAGCTGCTTGGTAATAGCTGAGAGAAGCTGCTGCAAAGAAACAAGCCCATGAGTGACATGTGAGCCGCTCAGGGAAAAAAAAAAAAAGACATGAGGTCTCCGTGGGCCCTGAGAGGGATGCCAGTAAGAGGTTGGCAGTATATCCAGTGTCCAGAAGCTGAGGCAGCAGTCCCAAGGAACACCTGAAATAAGAGGACAGGGAGACGGGCCCAGTAGGAAAACCCCAAAGAACCTAAAAAGCACTCAACAGAGAGACAATCCAGGCCCCAGAAGCACATATCCACCCAACCAGTAAAAACTGTCCTCTTCTCTCGCTCCCTCTCACACCAATTCATGGGGGAATCAAAACAGAAGCAAAAAAAGTAGTGAGAGAGTAGAGGGGAACATAGAGCAAGATCCCCCATTCCCACTAAAAACTCCCAAAGTGAGGAGGTGCAATCTTGAGGGTGGAACAGGGAAATATTTCAGTTGGTCTAGATCAGAATTTTGATGTATGTATCTTTAGACTGGCTGTTCCCATTCCTGAACTGAGTCTGTGTGAATGATAGGGGTTGCTGAACCATCTACTTCCTAAAGATAAGCATGGAGGCCAAGAGCCTGCCAGCATTTGCCTCCAGGGGCAGATCTTCCCAGTGAGTTAGTGTAGATATAGAGAAGGCAGTGTTCTTCTCTTTCCCTCAAGTCCTGCTTCTTCTCTCTACTGGTTATAAGCAAAATGGCTATAACCAACAGTCTAGTTCAGTCTCTCAGGCAATTAGAGCAAAATGATCTAATGGGTTCTCTCTCCACTCCAAACAAGGTCTTCTGTCCTCACATCTTCATCCATCACCACAAACACTCTGGCCTGGCAGCAGCTTCCCGAGGACTCCAGAACCTTCATGGAGTCAAAGAGACCACTCAGACAGTCAAGAAGGACATAAAGCACTTGAATCTACCCAATATGCTTTCAACCCCTTCACTGGGCCCCATGGAGTACAATTTGGGGCTGCCGAAAAGTCTCCTACTCCTAAAATGTCTCTCCCCTATTTCCCTCATTGGCCTGACCCACCGTAGAAATCCCATCATTCCTTTGTCATAGCCACGTTAAAATAGTCTGAGAAAGGTGAGATACTTTATGTTCATCTTTCAAACCTTATTTTAAATTACTATATTTCTTAAAATTTTAATCTGTGGTCCTTTTTGATAAACTTATATTTCACGTATTCCTTTAGTATTATTTAACATTATGATATAGTTTGTCTGTGTCCCCACCCAAATCTTATCTCCAACTGTAGTTCCCATAATCCCCAAGTGTCATGGGAGGGGTGTGGTGGGAGGTAATTGAATCATGGGGGTGGTTACCTCTCCATAAGGTTCTCATGATAGTGAGCGAGTTTCACAAGATCTGGTGGTTTTATAAGGGGATTTTCTCCACCTTTGCTATGCACTTCTTACTGCTGCCATGTGAACAAAGATGTGCTTGCTTCCCCTTCCGCCATGATTCTAAGTTTCCTGACACCTCCCCAGCCATGCAGAAGTGTGAGTCCATTAAATCTCTTTCCTTTATAAATTATCCAGTCTGGACCATGTATTTAATAGCAGCATGAGAATGGACTAATACACATTATCACCATAATTTAAGTATCATGACTAAAACAAATCAAATATAATATTGAATATGCTTTAAAAAAATACACATCTCTTCAGAAATTCTGATCCTTCCATATGTGGGGGCTCACACTTCCACTGCCACATCCTCTTGGTGGAATACCAGCTTAGAACTGGAAGAGAGCATAGTTTAGAGAGAGAGAAAAAAAAGCAAGACTGCCCCATACTGGTTGGTCAGAGGGAGCAGACAGAAGGGCACAGGCTTGCTGATGATGGTACCAAAATAATAGGGTGTCATCTGAGGTCAAGGAGGCACAGCAGGCACCTCAGGATCTTAGGGTTTAAATTTTCTGACTTCTGATACAGAACCATAATTTTTTCCAAAAGGATAGAGAGTGGTATGTTTGGGTGTATGACTGTAAAACTCTGTCTCATAAATAGCATCTCATTTCTTACATACAATAATTCATTGTTCATCTATAAAGATGTTTTAGAAAACCAGCTGGGAATCAGAGCACGCAGGAGGCTACTTTGAAACCAGACAGTTTTGCACCTTTTAACAAGCCACATGACCCTGGGCACATCCCTTATCTTCTCTGAAACTATTTTCCTCAGTGGAAAAAATGGGATAAAAATAGATATCCTGAATATCTGCTGTGAAGCCTGAATCATCACTAGAAAATGTTGAACACAGTGCATTGCACACAGTAGGTGTTTGATATCATTTTCAGCAATTTTATGACAGAAGCTTTCCCTACAGACTCTGAATACCAGGAGAAGCAAAAAGATGAGGGCTTCAGGACCCCAAAACACAAACTACAATGTGAGCAAGATTTTTCCCAACGGGTATTGATACCCTCTGTCTGGAATGTCAGACACACTCATAGCATCAGCTGGCAAGCAGTGGCCCCTGAGCACATGCTGCTTCACTTTTCCTGTCTTGGGATCTTAGGAGATAATCATTATAGGAAGAACCTGGGATAATCCCACCCCCAGCTCACTGCAGGTCAACCAAGGGAAAGGATATGGAGGAATTCCAAAGGTGCTTGGTTGCTGAAGAGGAAAGAGGTGTAGAGATAGATAATGGGAAAGCCCCAAAAGGCTCTTTGTCAGTTTCCCAGTCCTGCCCCAGCCTCTCCCTCCTTCCATGGACTCTCCCCACCCCTTCCCCCATGCCAAACACACAGACACACAGAGAATTAATTTCAGTCACACAAAGCCAGTCTTGTCACACTCCAGGCTAGGAAATGACAGGCTGCATTATCTGTGCCCAGCTATTCTTCTGTTGGCACTAACAGGAAGGCTTCCTACTATCTCTGCCATCTCTCCTTATCTACAGCCCCAGGCAGCAACCTCAGCAGCCCCAGCAGGTGCCTCCAGCCTGACTCAGCATGGGCCCCTCCCCTGTTCAGACAGTTTTGTTCCTAAAAGGAGGTCTCACACCCAAGCTGCACAGGACTCCAGGAGTAAGGTCCTCTCCTTACTGGGGGCAGTTAGCACTGGGAGGATGCAGAGAAAAGGGATGGTAACTCATACCTGCTGTCCCTGGCTTGATAAAAGGAGCCTGATCCCCAACTTTAAAGGAGGTTCTAGCCTGCTGGGGGCATCCCGACCCATCTTATAAGAGCAGTGTGGTCCTGAGGCTGTTTCTTAGCCTATGAGTAAAACACAGCCTCTCTCCTCACTCCCTCTTTCCCAGCCGCTACAGAGAGCCCCTCCCAGCTCCCTTCAGTGAGAAGAGTCTGCAAAGATCCCACCCCTGCTCTATGCCTGTCCTTTCCTGCACTATGACAGACATTATCTTATTTAAAAACAAGATAGGCATTTTTGTACTATAATAAAGCATTTCAACATCGACATAATTATACACATTTTACATTTGGGAATAACGAAGAGTAAGGATGTTAACTAACATACCCAAAATTACAAGTTTAGCAAGCAGTAAGTGGGGATTTTAACCACATTTGCCTACCTACAAAAACAACACTCTTTATTACAACCAACATAAGAAACTGCCCTCTGGATGTAGACAAGAATGTGGGGTGGGCCAAATCCAGGGCAATCAGGTGATACCCCCCATCTACCCCAAAATAAGGGCTCTTTGAATTAACAACAGCTCTAAGCTTCTGTGCCACTGGTCAGGTCTCACAGGGTCTGGGGAAGTCAGCCTGTTGGCCCCAGGACACAAATAAATAAATGACCAAAATGCATGTCCCCTTGCCATAGTATAAAGCCACTGGTAGAAAATATCACCCAATCCGAGACTACATTTCACAGCCTACCTTGCACCCAGGGCAGCCACGTAGCTACTCTTGCCGATGGAACGTGAGCAGAAATAGTGTCCTCACCGACCACAGGCTGAGGTTTTTAAGAAGTAAATTCACCATCTTCACCATTTCTTTCCCTTTCTGAAGGCCAAAAGTACAAACTCCAAAATGTGCTAGTGGTTCCCAACATTGGCTACCCATAAGACACCCCTGAGCCTTTTTAAATCCATTACAAGAGCCACACCAAAAACCAATTAAACCAGAATCTCTGGAGTGGGATCCTGGTATCAGCTGTTAAAGCTCCACAGGTGATTCACATGATCAGCCAAGGCAGGAACCACTGCCCTGGGGGGATGGTGAATTGCAAGGTGGAAGAAACCTGGGTCTCTAAACAGTGCAAGGAGAAAACTCACTCACTGACAATGAAGACATACATTTGGCTGTAACAGGGAGAAATAAATTTCTACTATTTTAAGCTACTGATACTTTGGAAATTTATTTCTTATAGCAGCCAGTATTATTCCAACTAATGTAGTCCACTGGGAATCCAGATCTAATGGAATATTTTCATTTTTGTTCCAAAGCAGACTGAAGTTGCTTTTTGCTGCCACTATTTCCTTTCCATGGGTAGGGCCCAATCCTTGATGTCTGGGGACTAAAAGGCACATTTCTGTGTCCATAGATCCATGGAATCAAGCCAAACTGTGCTGAAACAGCAAACAAGCCACCATATTTCACATATAGAACAAATATCACTTCAAACATCTTGTTGTTTGTCATGTTGGTTTACCCTCTATCATAGTCCATTCAGGTTTCAATAACAATATCATAAACTCACAAGAAAACAGAAATTTACTTCTTATAGTTCAAGAGGCTGAAACGTGCAAGATTAAGGTGCTAGTAGATTTAGTGTCTGGTGAGGGTTCGCTTTCTAATTCATAGATGGCCATCTTCTCACTGTGCCCTCACATAGTGAAAGGGGCAAGTAAGCTCCCTTGGGCCTCTTTAATAAAGGCACCGAATCCTATTCTTGATGGTTGGGTCCTCATGAACTAATCATTGCCTTGAAGGCCCTATCTTTTAATACTGTTGCTTTGGGGATTCAATTTCAACATATGAATTTTGCAGGAACACAAAAATTCAGACCAGTGCATGCTCATAAGATGTCTGAGAGGAGGACCTCCTCCTAAGTTACATGATAATATCGTTTAAAGATATGGGAGAAATAATAACCCACAAAGGAAAACTAACTTTTCCAAAACTTATGAGGTCAATGAATGGCAGAGCCCAAATCTAGAGAGAATTTTGCATATTCTAATTTTTCTAATTTTCCAAAGCAGAGTTCTTTTCAGCCTACTCTGAAATTCTTACACATTTGTTGGAGTCCCCAAGACAAAAGACAGGAACTAAGTTGCCACAGGAGAAGATCCAAATATAAGAAAAGGAGACTGAGCCAGGTGAAAAACACTGGCTAAGCTTGGGGTGTGCCTCAAATCCCTGTACGGTGACATCAGACCCTAGATATAAGGGGTCAGGATTGACCCCTTTTGCGGTCCCCTTATAGGGCTTATGAAGATACCCTATATCCAGAAACAGGGCAGATCCACAAGTTCTAATGTAAGGGACACACTACATTAGACAAATTAATGTAATGTAAGGGACACAGCCTAGTCAGCAAGACTTAAATCCCTTATAGCAGCATCCTCTTCCCTTTAGGAGCAAGTATTGCTATTTTCCAGTCTTCTGATAAAATTTCAGTGTACCCTGAGCACTGAGGCCCTGCCACCCCATGGAAATGAATTTTAGAAGTTTCTCACCCCTTCCCCCTCCCCACTCAGCAAGAGAGACCTAGGAAAGCATAAGAAGACTTGTTTAAAAAAAAAAATCCTACTAATTTCAATCCCAGAAGGTTGTCAAAGGCTGGGCTTGCATCCCACTTTGCCAGACTCCAATATAGTGCTGAGTGGGGATATGTGGCAAATAAAAGAGGCCCAAGTTTGCATAAGAAAAAACCTAGAAGTCATAGTCATGTCCCTGACGATATCACTGTGGCTCACACTCAACTGGGCTTAAGCAGCAATGATACCACAGTAGAGCTTATTTCCTTTAGCAATGCAGTCTGTTCACATTGCTTACTGACTGACCATGTCCTGCCCTCTAGACAGGTCACTGCAACCCAGAAAGTGCATTAGCAAGTACCTTCAAAAGCTTTATCTAAATCATCTCCCATCTCCCAGGCCCTGAATTAAAGGCAGCTTTCACAGGCCCACCACATTGCAAAACTATGATGGCACCATTCCCATCATAGTCTACATTAATGTCACCCCCTGGAGTTGGGCAGTGCACAACTGGCATGGCAAAGCACTTTTAATCACAGCCCTGCCTCCTGCCTTCTGTTTGCAGGAAATTACACCTCGTCCAGCTGAATGCAAGATAACTCTGATATGAATTTGCTGACTAGAAGAATATCAGCTGGCAACACTAAATAAAAATTAGGCAACAGCTTAAAAGAGAAGAGAGCAGTCCCCTCCACTTGCCCTAGCATTTGGTAACACCCTGAAATATATTATATTTAAATTGAGTTACTGGTTCATAAATCTGTTTCCCTCACCAGATTATAAGCTCCACAAGGTAAGAGATGCTATCTTATCCTAGCACCTGACCCAGAGTCTAGCACATAGTAGATGCTCAGTATCTTTGTTGATGGATGGGTGAGTGACTGAGTAAATGCGTTCTTTTGTGAATGTCTTGACTTGGTATAGAATTGTACCAAACACTGTTTTAGGCACTGGGAATGCAACAGTAAACAAAGCAGGCAAAAATCCCATTCCTGCCGTCATCGAGCTTACATTCTAGATATTTAATGAGTAAAATAAACAAGTCAAAGTGCCAAATAAATTTGGGCTTGAGGGAGCAGTATACAATAATAGTGGACACTTACTGAGTCCTAACTACATGCAAAAGTCTGGACTCTCATAATCTAGGCCATAGGGTGAACTAGTTGAGAGCAAAGATGCAGAATCATACAGTTAGAGTTATCCCCAATTCTGCCATTTGCTAATTATGAATCTTTGGGCAGGTTATTTAGCCCCTCTTAGCCTCAACTTCCTCAGCTACCAAATGGGCATAATACAGTTATTGTGAGCACAAAATTATGTGGCTCCTGCAGAGACCATTTAGGCTGGTTCCTGGTACACACTAAGCACCCATAGGTAAATAGCTATTGTAACTATCCCATTTAACCCTCACATCAATAAACCCTATGAGACAAGTAACATCAGCAATTTGGAAATGCATAAACTGAGGCTTTAAAAAGTAAAAGACATTATCTACGGTTATACAGATGAGGACTGACAAGGCCAGATTCAAACCAAGCCTGTTCAGTTCCAAAATCCATGCTCTTAACTGCTAAGACTTGTGCCCTGCCACAAAGACAAGCCTTGCCACAGTAACTGTCACAAGGAGCCTAGAGGGACTATGGGAAGAGCCTCTGCCCAAAATATATCCCTACTAGTCAAGTACAGTGTTTATTGGCCTTTCAAAGTAAAACATCATTCCAAGTTCCTTTTACAAAGAACTGCTTTGACTAATGCAGATGGCCAGCAACAAAGGATCCCCAGAGAATGAAACTCTGAGGCTACTGATTTTATTCTAGGTTTTGTTTTATTTGGGGGGTTGGACTGGAGACCAACCTATCATCTGGGAAGATCAGGCTTGGGCAGAGCTGCACTGAGCTGGTAATATGAGGACTCCAAAGGAGAAGTGGTTACAGAAGGGAAAATTATCATAAGGATACAGCAGATTGTGGGGCATCATATTTTTGTACAGTCTAGAGCAGAAGAAAAAGCAGGTAGAGATGGTGAGAAGGTGCTATCACTGGAACACATATGTGGACAGACTCAGTGCAAATGCAGCCCTTCAGAATTGTCCCTCATGATTGGTTCCTTAAACTAACCTATAAGGAGGAAAAGGGTAAGTTTTCTACCATGCTATAAGCACAGACCATTCTAACCTTCCTCCTCTAGGATCACAGGATAGGGACTAAGAACACAGGAGAGATAGAGAGCGAGCTGGATCCATCCTCATCCCCACTGAAGAGGAAACATAGCTGACCCCAAACCTCTAAGAAAGCTGAACTGGAGCGGGTCAATGATTTCACTCCAGCATAGAGAGATGAGAAGAGACCAGAAGGAGACGAAAGAGAGAAGAGGAGGCAGAGAATGAAGGGAAGATGGATCTCCCACCATCTCAGACCTAAGCAGCAGACCAGGTGGAGTTTTCTTCTCCTGTTCCTTTGGATGCCCCTACCCCTAAACATTTTTCATATTACCCTTTCCAGGATCCGGAATGAAAACTCTATCCATAAAACAGCTCATCTACCCACTCCTTCCCACCAACCACCACAATGGGACTCTCACTGCTCTCAGATCACCCACCCATATTAAAAAATATCAATCACTATATTTCCGATAGACAGGGAACTAAACAAGATCTAGACCCTAGAGACAAAGAAAGAAGAATGGAATTGCTGAGAGAAAGAACAAAGAGCAAAGTGTGTAAAGTTCACTGCTGAGGTTTATAAAACATTTTTAAGACTGACATCCGACCTCTGAAGGCTCTAGAATCTCTTTTTCAGGTTTATTTCCCTTTTTCAGGTTTATTTCTTCAGGGGCTGAAGAAGTAAGAGGGAAAATGTCCAAATATCAGTTCTGGGGTTTAGGTCTGTTTGACAATTTTGCTCCAAGTAAAATTTCACTTTAATATCAATTGAGTGTTAAGATTTATCAGTAGTGCTAAAAAGTTCCTATTCCTTGGCTTATTCTAGAACAGCCATAAATGTAGAGATTATGGATAGGGGAGTTGGTGGATGGGTAAGTGGGGTATAGGTGGATAAGTGGATGGATGGATGATAATAGAAAGACGGATGGGTAGATGGAGAGATGAACAGGTAAATGGATGCAGGTGTAGATGAATAAAAGGATGGATAGATGGGTGGCTAAATGGGTGGATCTCCATATCACAAGGAAAAATTTATTCTTCCCTTCCAGACAGTATATTTTTAAAGAGTGGTCATTAGGAGTTGGCATATGGCATTGGAAATGGTACCATAACTAATTTAGCTTTCTATGTGACTAAAGTATATTTAGTCAGACCCACCAAACTCATATAAAGACTGCTTTCTCATCAAGCCACATTTTTCAGCCATTCTTTGATTTTCTTTGCACTCCATCCCTCAGATATCTCATTTTCTCCCACAGCAAATATCATTTCTACTAGAAGAGAATTCCAGCATCCCCACCCCCAGCTCTGACCTCTGTCTTGACCTCCCATTCTGACTGCCTGTCTTCTCTCCTGCAGTCTCCTTTGTGTTCATCTGGATGCCCCAGTATCACTTCAATCCCAACATGCCTATACAATTGTTGACCTCTCCCTTCCCCATATCAATCCTGGTCCCTTATCTAAATCCTGCATTTCTAAAGATATAATATCTCCATTCTCCAAAGTTTTAATAATAAACCTAAAATCAGTTTTTATTATTTTCTTCCTTCCATATGTGATCAATCACTGTCATTTTATCTCACTATTACAAAAGCCTTTTGAAAATGCTCCAACCTCTGATTTCTCCTCTTTACAATCAGTGCTGTGCACATACTTATTCATTCATTTATTCATTAATGCTACTCAAAGTATTCATGCCTTTACATGCTGGGTGCTGAGCTCTACACTAGGGATTCAGAGATTAATAAAATACAATTGAGACCTGAATTATCTCAAAATCTCAGTAAATACTTTATAAAATAATACATTGACTATATCTGTCTCCTTCTCAAAACTTTTGGCAGGTCCTTTGTCTGGGGTCTATAATCATTGCCAAAAATTGGTTATATTCTTGATCTTGGAGGCTGGGTTTTGGTGCAAACTGAATTTAGTGCTTATAGAAAAACTACTTTGAGTTGCAACCAGCCATATCAGAGCCTGGGCCCATACCCTATATATTCTCTTCTCAGAGTTACAATGCTGAGACTTGGGCTGATAACTGGGGGCTCAAAGAAATAGCAGAATTGGCTAAAATTAACATATTGGTAATAAATCAGGTAGTCATGTGGAACTATGAATGCTGATGCTGAAAGAGCATAAAAAAGAATACCAATAATAATAGTAAAACAGTCTCTTAGAATATAAGAAATCAAGAAGCACAACACCAAGTTAGCAGTGCTGACACTTCTAAACCACACTGGGAACAGACCCTGAAAGTATCAGAATGGCTCCTGGGAGGACCTCCATGATCTATCCTGTTTAGCATTCTCTCTGATGGGGACCCCAAAGGAAAATTCTCAATAAAAACAATATTAATGATTTAAAAAAGAAGAAAGGGATAAAAGGAAGAAAAAGAAAAGAAGGAAGACAGTGGGGGGGAAGTTGACATTATATGAAGGCTCAATAAATTACAGAGATAAACTGGGTTTTTGCAGATTAAGAAGAATTTCTATCTCTAATAAAATTCACCCTCTCCCTGTCATTCTGATACTCAAATCCCAGAAATCTTCACTCTAAAGTCTATAGAGGGAAGGGAAAACAAAAGGAGACATAATAGAGAATGTGAGCCTGATAGGCTGAAGCTCCCTTCCCTCAATCATGGATTTTTAGCTGGGTTAGGGACTTTGGGGCAGGAAATTCTCTGAAGGCTGTGACTTATCCACAGAAAGCAGAAAGTGAGGTAAGTAGAAGCCAGCTCCAACAAATAGAAAATCTACAGATAGGCAGCACACACTGAGTGTATGCCCTTCCTGAACAGAGCCAGAGGCCAGGCCCAGACGAGAATCATTGTCAATGATTTCAGTCATAAAAACCCAGAATGTTAAAACCAGAACATATCTTCACATTCTATCTCAGGAACCAGAAGCTGACAGACACAGATGAGCAAGGACTGGAGCCTGATGGACTGCCTGAAACTCCAGGGACAGTCATTTCACTTTTTCTCACCCCTTACTGTCTTCTAAAAAGAAATTAATCTAACAGGTTAATTTACATCATAGGCTTTACAATTCAAACAGAGTCAAAAGGGTTGGGTTTGTTGGCCCTTTATCTCTTTCAGAGACAATCAGATGCTGCTAAATTTTTAACCCCTAGTCTTGGGAGAGAATGAAGACTCTCACTAAGGATATGGCTTCTGAGTACCTGAGGAGAAGAAAGGGCAGAAACAGAAGTGGATAGGTGCCCAACGCTATTGGCTTTAGAGGAAAGTTTGAGTCTCAACTCTGCCACATGCTTAGCTGCTTGATCTTTCCGATTCTCTTTTGTAAGCTGGGACTCACCTACCTTGCAGAACTGTTAAAAGGATTGACTAAAACAGTGTACCTGGGACAGGTATTGCTTCTCTTTCCCTTCCTTTCCCTACTAGATTTGATATTTTTCCTTAAACCAGCTCTAGGCCAACCTTCTAACTACCCTGCTCTACTTAATTGTGGCCACCTTTTTGCCTAGCAAATGTTGACCAGCTCTGTCCAATGACAGTGAAGGAAGCAGATTTGGATTTACTTTTCCTTCCCAGCTACAATTCTTGGGGAATTTTAAGGGTTGTCAGGGGGGAAAGCTCTGCATCATCTGAGTTAATAATGGAACTAGTGATAGAGGATTCTGCAGCCAACAGACTACCACTTTGGTTATTAGTCCTTGCTGCTGGAAGGTGCTTCTTCTCTCAACCCAACACTCTATTCTTGGACATACCTCAACCACTGTCCAGGAAACCTGAGTTCTGGTCTATACTCTGCCATTTACACACTAGATTATCATGGGCAGCTAATTTACCCTCTTAGAACTTCATTTTCCAATGTGTAGACATGCTCTGGATAATAAACATGCTTGGCCCACCACAGAAAGTAGTCATAAAGATCACAACAGATTTAAAAGCTCAAAATGCTTTACAAATATAAGACCTTATTAATGTTATTTTTATCTGGATAACTTCAAGAAATTAATGGAAAGTATTTGAGAGGAAGGTGCCAACTTCAAGAAGAGGCTGCCCTTATGAACCGAAAGAATAGAAAGAAAGGAGGGAAGGAAGAAGGAAGCAAAGAAGAAAGCAGGAAGCAAGAAGGGAGGAAGGGAGGCAGGGAGGGAAGGAGGGAGGGAGAGAGGAAAGAAGGAAGCGGGTGGACGGAGGCAGGCAGGCAGACTAGGCAAATTCTACCCCATGTGCTGACAAGCTGCTCTGTTTCTACATGTGCTTGGAAGAGTTGGGAGGATCAGAGAAAATTCCTATATTTACAAGCTAAGCAAAGAGAAAAATGCCATCATAAAAATTGAGGGGGAGGGAGGGATAGATAATACAATAAAGCAATACAGAGTGTCCCATAACTGCAGAAACAATAACAACGCTAAAACAGAAATAGCTTATTAAGTTAAAACAACAGTAAATCTGTCAGAACATCCCATAGAAACTCTCATCTTATGATAGTAAAAAGCCTCTACCAGGCCTATTGTCTTATACTTTCATTAAACTACAGTTTTATAAGCTAAATTATTGCCAGTTCTTGCTCAATTCCCAGAATGAAATCTAGTTAAACTCTTAATTCGGGAGATATGTCATTTGCAATTGACAGGGACTTAATAATTGACAGTTCCCAAAGCCTGACTTGACTGAGGAAAACAGGGAACCGAGGCATAGAAGCACTGAGCCCAATGATTTGGGTTTCAGATGTTATCCAGATGTGACTGGTTGTGACTGCACAGAGGGGACTGTCTAGGGCACTCTCTGAGACTACACAGGCACTTTCTGACACAGCCGGAGTGGAAGAAGGAAGCTGATGTTTCCCTCCTTCAGCTAAGAGGGAGTTCGCAACTCAGGGGAGGGTAAAGTTCAAACCAGACAACTCTACTCCCTCATCAGCAAACTAGGTCTGTAGTCCTCGCAAGTCTCCACACCCACCCACCACCGTATGTACCAAGCAGCCAGTAGCTGAGGAATGCGAGCATGCTCTTGCTGGTTCAGCACTGGTTCTAAACCACTTACCTTACCCAATCCCTGGATTAACTTGCTCCCAACTCTCTTTGCTTCTAAAGGGATTGATTTTTTGCTTTGTCTATTTCCAGCTTTTACTAACTACATCATGGTTCTCCAATATCATATCCTGATGTTCTCCTCCCAGCAAGCCTGCCTGCAGCTGCCAGCCTCCCAAGCCAATGCAACCCCAGGGGCCTCTGTTGGGCTCTGTTTTCTGAGAGACCAGTCCTCCCCAACCTAGGATCATGCAGGTCAATAAGCATGGACTTGACATTGACTGCTGCACACAGAACTATTAATGGACAGGATGCGGGCGCTGGAAGGTGCACATGCTGCCCCAGGCCCTTAGTGCAATGAAGAATTAGGTATTGGGTAAGCGAACGTAAAGGAATGCACTCTGGATAAAGTTATCTAAGTACCTGTTTGGCTGTGACTGCCTGGATTTTCTCTGGTGTCTGGTGGACAAGCATTTTTGTGGCAGTATCTCAGAAAAGCATTCTTGTTTTCAGTGCCACCTACATATCCAGTTTTATAAATGAAATTCTTTCCACTACTTGAAAACTGCCAAACATTACCTAAAGACTCGATAGAGCCATGTTATGTTTTATACTGCTTAGCACTCCCACACAATAGCCACCCACCTCTCTTCCACTCATTCAAACCCCAGCCCACTCCCACCTCCCCCAGCCCCCTGCCTCACCCACATACAGCAACCAAATAAATATCCTTCCCAGGCTCCATCTCCCAATTGGCAGACCTGATTCAAGCTTTTCCCTCTACCTGAAATGATCTCTTGCACAAAGCAAACTTCTCTGAGCCTTCACAACCTTGATCCAGTCTCACCTCTTCCGTGCAGCCTTCCTTGTTTCCACCATGTTTGAAGTAATCTCGCATCCCTTGTATGCCAAGGCACCACGCTTCTAGTCCCATTAAAGCATTTATCCTTGCCTACCTAGTATAAATGGGAGAATTACTGAGAAAGAAACTGGTATGAACATTATTTTCCCTATATCCACCTGAGAATAAGAGGGCTAACAATGTTTTCTTTCCAAGATCGAAGGTGATTTTTACAAACACTAGCATGTGCGTGTGCGCGCGCGCACACACACACACACACACACACACACACATACAGAGATTCAGGAGGGAAGGGATTTAAGTTTCAGGCCCATTAAGGAAGACTGAGGTCACGTGGCTGCGGGAGAAGCATGGACATGGACACGAGTACTTTGAGGAGAAAGGGAGAAGCCAACAGAGGTGAGGAGAGTTGAAGTTCTTTTAAGACAGAGGTTAAGGCAAGATTCTAGTGCCCTCACTCAGAGGCAGTGCCCTGCATGGGTGGGATAGGAGATTGGGGGCTGTTGGATGGCAGTCTGTAGTCACTGGGGGAGGCATAAGAGGCGCATCTCTGTGGCTTCCCCCAGAGCATCACGACTGGGAAACAGAGGGACAGAGTCACTCTCTGTATGGCCACTGTGTAGACAAGAGGGCAAATGTGAAAATGAAAACACTATGGACCAAAGATCTGGCTCCTCCCCAGTCTGGGGAACCAGGTAAGCCCCAGACTCTTCCATGATCTCACAGAGTCAGGGAGGAAACCCTAATAATGACTAACATTTAATTTCCCATCAAACAGGTAGATGGAGACTCATAGCAGATATACTTTGATCTATTAAAAAATTATGGAATGGACTGTATGAAAAATTCAAGCCTGCTACATTGGTGTTCACTCACTCACGGGTGTGTTTGCCTTCCCCACTGGATTGGAAACCTCTAGAATCAATAGTCTTCTCTTCCCTCATCTGATGTTTCCCTACCCTGCCTCAAGTTTTCCTAGACTACATTATTGAAAGCAGTCCCCCACACCCCAGGTCACAAAATAAAAACGAAAGGAAGTGGTGCAATTTCACTGGTTGCAAGCCACAACCAGAAAAGGCGAGTGGGGAGGTCATCTTCCATAAATCCCCAGTTCTGCTGGAAAAGCAGACAGAGGCAGCTGGGGAGCCAGGCCGCTGCTTTGTTTTCGCAACTCTTTCCATTGCAGTGCCCTTTATATATGCAACCCGGGTGAAATGCATCATAAAAGGTGACATTTTATCACAGCAGTTTGTAAATTTTACAGAAGCAGGCTCCCTGTAAATCACCCAGCTTATTCCCTCACTGACTTTATTACAGCAAATCCAGTCATGGATAAACTCTATGCCAGTTTACTTGAAATTTATCTTTTTTATTCAAGCTGAACTGAGTCCTTTTAATATTCTTCTCTCTTCTAATGATAAGGCATAATGATAACCTTATTTTCTATTCAGACAGCTTTAAGGACTCTCATTTCTCTAGAAATGCAGCTCCTATTCAGGGCCTCTTTTCTCCCAGAGCCATTTAGAATTTGTTTGTTGTGTCAGAAAAGGAGTGTACCTCCCTGCACCAAGTCTTTTAACTCCCTAGAACTTAACAGTTATTTTTATTCCTCATTTTCCTACAGCCTTCTCTTTCATGGTACCAGCCTTTTCCCTCCTGCAACAGCTGTGCCCACCTAGCCGATTCCCAGAGTCCCCTCCTCCAGATCAGCCATTTAGGGACCAACAGTTATATGGAATTGCTCACCCACCCACCCCCCTGTGCTGCCCAATACATATGGCTATTGAGCACTCAAAATGCAACTAGTTCAAATCGAGATGTACCATATGTGCCAAATATACCCTAGATCACAAAGATTTTCTTATCAATTACATGTCAACATAATAATAATTTAGATTAAAGAATAATTTGGTTAAAAAACATACTAAAATTAATTGTACCTGTTTCTTTTTTACTTTTCAATGTGGCCACGAGAAAACTTAAAAATGATTTTTGGGACTTGTATCATAGACTATTGGACTGTGCTGTTCTGGGCACCTCCTATTGCCTTGCTACATGAAGACTCACTTTCTCCAAGAAGTTTTCTCTGACCTCTGTCATCATAATGTTCTCTTCCTCCTTAGGCTTCCATTTCACTTACAGTGAACTCTCACAGTTTAGCAGGTGATGGTTACTTTTGCCATTCCACAGTCACGGGTTTCTCTGTATAGACCCATGAGAGCAGGGAGAGTATTTTACAGTGACTTGAATTCCCCTTAGCACTTTTGATAGTTCTTGGTGCATAGTGAGGTGCTCAGAAGAAGGGTGGATGAATGGGTGTGAAAGAAACAAACAATTCTTGAACCTTACTGGCAGAGCACCAGGACCTACTGATCAGGATCACAGCTATCTACTAGATTACAGTCTTCTTGAAATGAGGGTACCTCTTCTGATGTCTTCATATCCCTATGCAGCCTGAGTGCTACAAAAAAATAAGTGTTTGAGTGTGTACTAAATTGACTTAGATCCTGTTGTACCAGGGGACAAGACAAGGGGTTTTCATCAGCCCAGAGAAGGAAGAGCAGACCCAGAAATGGGCTCCCTGCTGGGTAACAGCCACAGCCACAGATTAGCTCCTTGACTAGTATCACAATTGCTGTTTCCTGTCTCTAGACCATTGCATAAGCCTCAGCCTGAAACTATTTTCCTAGAATATAAGGTTTTGATCACCCCTTGCCTCATTCAAGAATCTGCTTCAGATTCTTTTTTGCTATGGGACAGTGTCTGAATCCTTTATTTTTTTTTTTAACTTTTATTTTAGGTTTGGGGGCACATGTGAAGGTTTGTTACATAGGTAAACACACGTCACGGGGGATTGTTGTACATATTATTTCATCACTCAGTACCCAATAGATACCTTCTCTGTTCCTCTCCTTCCTCCCACCCTCTCCACTCAAGTAGACCACAGTGTCTGTTGTTTGCTTCTTTATATTATACCAGGAGACTTGCAGCTAAGGATAGTCACCTCCAGCTTCATCTATGTTCTTGCAAAAGACATGACCTCATTCATTTTTACGGCTATATAGTATTCCATGGTGTATATATGTACCATATTTTCTTTATCCAGTCTGTCATTGATGGGCATTTAAATTGATTGTGTGTCTTTCCTATTATAAATAGTGCTGCAATGGACATTCGCAGGCATGTGTCTTTATGGTAAAATGCTTTATATTCTTCTGGGTATATACCAAGTAATGGGATTGCTGGGTCAAATGGTAGTTCTCCTTTTAGCTCTTTGAGGAATTGTCATATTGCTTTCCACGATGTTTAAACTAATTTATACTCCCACCAATAGTGTGTAAGTGTTCCCTTTTCTCCACAAACTTGCCAGCATCTGTCTTTTTTTGACTTTTTAAAGTAGCTATTCTGACTGCTGTGAAATAATATCTCATTGTGGTTTTGATTTGCATTTCTCTAATGATCAGTGATACTGAGCTTTTTTCATGTGATTGTTGGCCACATGTATATCTTCTTTTGAGAAGTGTCTGTTCCTGTCCTTTACCCACTTTTTAATGAGGTTTTCTCTTGTAAATTTATTTAAGTTCCTTATAGATGCTGGAGATTAGACATTTGTCAGATGCAGTGTTTGCAAATATTTTCTCCCATTCTGTAGGTCGTCTGTTTACTCTCTTGATAGTTTCTGTTCTGAGTCCTTTAATGCGCCAATCTGCCTCCCCACCCTCATCTTGTACTCCACAGGACTTTCCTTCCAATTAATCTCCCATCTGTTCTACAGATTGTTCTGGGTATGTGTCCAGGATGATCTTCCTTCCTGTTTCAGCCTCTCCTTTCCTCTCTGCCCACCTGACCTCTACCTGTGCTAAAGACTTGGTTGAAACCAAGCTGGGGAGCCTCTCTGTGAATCCTCCCAACTCCTCCAGCTCACTCCAGTCTTCCCATCCCTAAGAACCTAAAATCCCATCTGTAGTCACTGCCAAGTTCAATGTCTGATATCGTGTTTCTCTAGCCAGATGACAAGCCACTCATCTGCAGGAACCATAGCTCATAAACTCTTGCAGAGTGCTAGACATATTGTAATGCTGAGTCAATTTAAGCCAAATTGAATTAAGCCAGTTAAAACAGTACTACTCTGAAAATGATAATGTCTAGTGTCACCACATGACTGATAAGGAAGAAGGTAAATCCTCAAAGTGGGCACAAACAACTGCAGCAACCTTGAAAGGAAGAAAGGAAGACCATCTGTTTTGCATCCGAGGATGAAATAAGCGAGGGCTAAACAAGGAGCCATGCTTTACAGGATGTGGGGTTGGGATGAGCTTTCTTAGGGCCAAGCAAACCCAACCGAGTCTTAGGAAATTAAACCTGTGAGGAGTCAAATAAATTACCTAACCCAACTCCTCATGTTATAGGTGTGAGAACAGTGGCCTAAGAAAGGGGAAATGATCTGCCCAGGGCACCAGGAATAAGTGGTGACAAGGTTCAGCTTTGACTGCCAGCCTGATATGAGGGTGTTTTACCTTCTATGCACAAGGTTCCCAAACCTTGATCAAAGAACAAGCTGTATCAATACCACCCGGAAAGCTTTTCAAAAAATAAACACTGTAGGTGCCCATTTACAGGAATTTAGAATCACCAGGGTGATGCTGGGTATCTGCATTTTTATAAAGCTTCCCAAGTGGCTCTGACACATTTCTAGGCAGAGTCAGGGGCTACCACACTGTTCTTGGTGAGGCCGCCATGGAGTTGATGGCCCAGGGAGTTGACGCCCTTTTAGGGATCCCCTGGTGTATGAAAGGGAGAATCAGAAGATGAGCACATGAAATACTCTCCTCCCCATGGGTTACTGGCCAGACTCTGCCCTGCTGAGATCATACAGAGACTGCGGGTATGGTCAGGGGAAGGTATGACTGGGAGAAGGAGCAGAGATGGAAGGAGGCCAAGAGGAGGGGTGGTACTTCTGTCCAACCCAAAGAGGTTATTTCCTGATATTCACTGCCCACCTGTATATGCCATTTGGTTAAAAGCTAAACAACCCAGCCAGGTGCAGTGGCTCACATCTGGAAACCCTGCACATTGGGAGGCCAAGGCAAGCAGATCACTTGAGGTCAGGAGTTCAAGACCAGCCTGGCCAACATGGTGAAACCCTGTCTCTACTAAAAATTTAAAAATTAGCCGGGTGTGGTGGTGGGCACTTGTAATTCCAGCTACTGGGGAGGCTGAGGCAGGAGAATGGCTTCAAGCCAGGAGGTGGAGGTTGCAGTGAGCCAAGATAGGGCCACTGAACTCCAGCCTGGGCAACAGAGCGAGATTCCATCTCCAAATAGAAAAGCTAAAGAACCCAATCAAGAGAGTAATGAGCAAAATATTGAGAAAAGACTTTAAAAGCTATTAGGTTCTGAAAATTACAGAGGATAAAGTTGTCTGGATAATTTGGAGAAAACTACAAAGTAGGTGAAAAGCTCTGTGAACTTTCAGGCACGCTTCCATGTATGAGATATCTTGCCTTGCAAGGGGCCTCTCAGCAACTAGAGCCTAGTTGACCACATTCATACCCTCGACTGCCTGCTCCACAGCGAACCTCAGCTGAAAGCACTGCCTAGTCAGTTGGAGTCCATGGTCTCAGGGTGTTAGTTCAAGTTCTTAGTCAGAGACCTGAAATACCAGGCTTGAACTTAGTGCTATAGGCAGACTTGGGATTTGGAATGAAGGGAAATGAATGTCAATCCCAGCTCTCTAGCTTGTTTCACACAGTCATTTATCCTGTCTAAAATCAGTTTTTACAGCCACAAATGGAAAAAGAAAAAACTTCTACCTCTCATGTGAAGATTAAGTTATGTAATATGCTCAGAAAACATACGTTCTTTTTCTGGATTCTAATTCTAGTGAAATATCATTTGCAGAGGTTCACATGCATGCACACATATCCACACACATCTTGATCACTAAAAATTATCTAGACTCCTGCTTCTTAAAGAGGAATCTGTGGGCCAGCCGCATAAGCATTACTTGGGATCTTGTTAGGAATACAAATTCTTAGGTCTCCTTCTCAGACCTACTGAATCAGGGTCTCAGAGAAGTCATTCTCTAAAGTCTGATTAAAGCGGGAGATGTGACATAAGTAAAGCTTCTGGGGGCATGTTTTAATCCTGGATTTAGAGAACCAGAATAGTATCCACAGCCCTGGCCTTCTCAGAATCCTGTTTCAATCTAAGGAGGCTTTGAGGAGTTGAGTCACTAGGCTATCCAGGACCCAGATCAGTGTGATTCACCCTATTCTCAATTGTAATCTGACCTTAAAATAGGTGAGTTCTGGGCCTCAGGGATGCTAGTCTCCTTGTAGAGAAATCAGATCACATTCTCTTCTTGGCAGAGGATGGATTTCAAATTTTAACATAAGCCCAAATAGGAAGATGTACTTAGCCTACAACTGGAAAGAATGGATGTCTGATTGATGAGGAACATCATCAATCTTCTTGAAATATGGGGAAGATTCAGAAAAGCAGATAGGAGATGAGGGAGGACACTCCAAGAGTAGGAGAAAGAGTGAGCAAAGGCCATGAAGGGAAACTGTATAATAAGAAAAAGCCAGCAATGAGAAAACCAGTTATGTCCAAGCAGAGGATTAGAAATGAAGAATTGTAGAAAGGGAAAGAAGTGATGGGCCTTGAATGCCGAGCTCAGAAGTTTCAAGTTTATCCTGTAAGTCATGAGGGGTCTCACATATTTGCATGCTTTTGGTTTGTGATTATTTATTTGTTTATGGAAAAGATGTTGCCCACATGTATGCTGGAAAATAATCCTCCATGAGTCTGGCTTGTCTGCAAATCCCAAGCTATCTCTTCCAAGAATAGCAAACAACCTTGGAAACTAGAGATGATATTTTCTTCAGGTCAGAGGAAGGAACTGTCTCCTGACCAATGTAGTAAAGCTTAACGACCCTTCCCCAGAGATATTCCAGAGTAGTAAAGATAAAGACTTCTCCTACCACAACCTGAAGAAGATTGACTTACTTCTTAAAGATAAGGTCTTTACTAAGAAATGAATGATAGACACGTTGTTTGCCAACTCAGAAATGAAGGATGGGCAGGTTGTCAACACCCAAATATAAGATTAGAACTTCCTAATTTGGGGATTCCTCTCCTGTAATGCACCCCACTGCACATACAGCTACAATCTGGTCTTCATCATGTCACCTGTGGATGTGGGGCTTGGAGAACTAGTGCTAAGAAATTATCTTGGCCATAGCTTTTGCTGTACATATGACTCTTTTTCTCTAACTCAGAGATCTTCTGCAGTGTGTGTGTGTGTGTGTGTGTGTGTGTGTGTGTGTGTGTACAACACACTTTGCCTGGCTAAATTATTAGCTTTCATGTAGAGTAAAATCCCAGACCCTTTGCAGTTTCTGATTTAACAACATAGTGGGCTTAAAATAATTAAACAAAAAACACAATGTTGTTGACCCAGAGAAGAAAAAATATATAATGTCACTGTTCAGCAAACCAAATATGAAAAGATTTAATGCTCTTTTACAGGCAGTGACTAAACTCCCTGGGCTTTGTTCTCATCTGGCCAAAAAACCTTCTTATTAAGGGCTGAAAAACTTCTTACTACTATAGCACAAGTCGAAGCAGTCCAGCTCTGTGCAGAGATATAAGCCCAACAGACTTTGACAGTATGAGGAAAATGGCAAGAAATTTTTTAAAGCATGAATTAGAAGATTTAGTATGACATAGAACAGTAGGAATGGGCATTAAGATAACTAGAGCTTCAGAGATGCAGTCCATTTAGAAATGCAGTCTTAACTTAAAGAACTCTATGAGAAGATGCTGGAAAGTCTCCTTAATTAATAATAAAGTCCGTCATTCAATAAAGAAACCATTCTAAGGCAATTTAGCATGGAATGTGAACTGCAATGAACACAGACAAGAAATTAAAAAGCAAAGTGTTGAAAGAAGAGAAGCTGAATAAAAACCAGGGATGGCTACCATTTTTCCAATTCTTATTAAGGAGAGATTAGGTAATTAAAAAAATCATACTATATAATGATTGTAGTTCTGCCTATAAGTTATATTTAAGTTAACTCCTCTGTAAGTTATATATCCACTCCATAGTGTGGGCTTAGTCATCCAAAATGAATCTTTTTATTATCTTTAACAAATTCTGAGGGAAAAGTGCTCTCTACCTATTGTAAGAAAAAGTTCCTTAGGCACACTGGCAGACCTAACCATCTCAGGAGATAGCACTGAACTAACCACAAGAAGTCATAGTGTTACAAGAACATGATACTATACTTACAGCCCATCATTCTGGACCTGCCACTCAGCCTGCTCTATCCAAAGCCACAAAGCCACCTCCCTCCATAGGATAAAAAACTACCTAACAGAGTCTCCTTCACAACCCTAAAACCTCTCCCTGCCCATTCTCATCTCAAATCCTCAGAGTACCACCCACAGCATAAGCCCACATACACGGCAGAAAGCAGAGACAGTTCACCATATGCTTTTCATCTTCATCCCGAGTTTTCACAATTCCCCCAGGAAAGCTTTGTATTAGCTCACCAAACATAATGCCTGCCTCCTCCCATCTTTTAGGAAAGGGAACTACTGAAAAGCATCAACATTCAGATCTTCTCTAGGGAAAATGTCAATACGAGAAAAAGTCTGCTCTCCTCCTAGAGATCTTCCAGTGAGGGCAGATGGTGTCCCCAAATCCACTCAGTTCCCAAGAATAGTACTAGCCATGTATACTAAGGGTGACTGGAAAGGGATCTTGATTGGGAATCAAAAGAATTGAATTCTAAAATGGCTCTGCTGCAAACTGACTTTCAACCTTTGGCAAGCCATTTGACTTCTCTGGACCTCAGTTCCAACTGCACAATAAGGTTACTTTGTCAAGACCCCTGACAGCTTTAAAAAGCTACACTTGCATGAGAAAGAGGATTAAGTAATGATTTACATGAAGAAAATGGAAAGGCACCAAAAAGATACCCACTGTCCCCAAATAATAGAATATTAAACCTAATACAAATATTAAACCTAACACAAAAAGAAAACAAAGGTTTTCTTTTCCCTTTCTCATACCCGTTGTCCATTTGATACTCACAACTAAACAAACTAAAGGAAGCACTTTTCAGGCACACATATTCCAAGTGAAAAAAAAAAAATCACAATGCTTGTCAATGGCAGAACTGGCATCAAAATTAAGTATGTGAACTCCCAGCTCAGGACACTTTCTCTACATCATAGGGGCTGCTCTCAAGTTCTAAGGAAGGGGAGCAGTAGAGGCCATATCATTTTGCTTCAATGTGCCTCAAATATGAGCCATTCTTTATGGTTTTGTACTCTACCAATATGGCAGCTGCTCACAGCTCTTAGTCTATTCACAGGACAGTGAGACATGCTCTTTTTTCTAATGAAAATGAAGCAAAAGATTCACTTTGAACTTTTCTAGATGCTATCTTAAGGACCATTCTTGCAAATCCATTTGTATAACTGGAGGACTCACAAATATGAAGCATTTCTGACATCTTGAAACCCCTACAATGAATTTGTCAAAAAAGAAAAATTATTTACATCTAATGTACACAAAAATTAGTCAATATAATTCCAAATACTGATGATATAACTTCAGTACCACTCATGAAATGCTATATCTGGATTTCCTTTTTCAGAATTCAAATCACTCTTTCTAAGCTCGCCACGTTCTATTTTACATGCTCTAAAATGAAATCAGGAATTCTTTCATGTTTCAACCCGCCTAATTGATTCTTTTAGTCATATGCTACTTTTTTTAAAAAAAAGTATATAATAAATTTATTTTAACTCTGTGACCAAAAAAAGTTTGATTTGAAAAACAATACAAAGCTATTTTACCTAATGAGGTGGGGGGAAGTGCTGTTAGTAATTTACAGGAATAAAACCCATTCAACTGTAAGGTGAATTGGACTTCTTAAATGATCTACATAGATTTGGTACAATTTTTGACAAAGTAGAATAAAAACTCTAAAATGGTACTACATTTTCAAGTCTCCAATTACATGATGTAGTTACCTAATTACACATTGTTAGTACCCAATTATATAGATCTACACTAATTTTGTAATTGTGCTTAATTACACTAATTAAGTCAGTAACCCACAAAAAATACAAAGAATTCTTATGAAGAAAATCCTTAGTAAACTGGATTATATTCAATACTTAGCAAGAAATAACCTTTAAAAGCAAAAATATTTCACACATTATGTCACACTCACAACTTCTTAACCTGAAACTATTGCCTAAGTATGACTCTACATGATCCATTCTCAGTGTAGACTGAGTCATAGGACGAGAGAAACTGACTTAGAGCAATAAAAGGAAACTGAGATCTACTCTCTCTCTTTATAATAAGTGAAATTGAGCCCCTAAAGGCTATCTGACCTGTCCAAATTTGCACAACTAGTGAATGGTGGAACTGGATTAGGAGCTTCATTTTCTAAATTCCCAATCCATTGTACTTTGCCCACATCAAGTCTTCATGCAGGAAGCCAAGGATGCTGCAGAGACAAGGGCCATTAAAGATATTAATCTGAATGTATCAGGTCCAGGATCCTGCTTTCTCTGTTTAACTTGGTGTTATCTATCTGAAACTGCGTTTAACAGCCCAAATTCCAAACAACCTTAACTAGATAGGGATTTTTTATTTTTTTCATGTAACATAAGGGCAGAGGAGACAGATGAGAGCTCCACAAAGGTTATCTAGGACCTGGGCACGTCCAGCTTTCTGCCCTGCCATTCTTAGGATGCAAACCTTATCCTCAATCTTAGAATGGTTGCAAGATCTCCATCCATGATGTCTGCATACCAGGTGGCAGGAATAAGTAAAGGGATGGTGCTTAAATTAAGAAAGTAGAGGGCCGGGCATGGTGGCTCACGTGTGTAATCCCAGCACTTTGGGAGGCCGAGGCGGGTGGATCACGAGGTCAAGAGATTGAGACCATCCTGGTCAACATGGTGAAATCCCATCTCTACTAAAAATACAAAAAATTAACTGGGCATGGTGGTGCGTGCCTGTAATCCCAGCTACTCAGGAGGCTGAGGCAGGAGAATTGCCTGAACCCAGGAGGTGGAGGTTGCAGTGAGCCGAGATCACGCCATTGCACTCCAGCCTGGGTAACAAGAGCGAAACTGCAGCTCAAAAAAAAAAGAAAGAAAGAAAGTAGAGTTTTCCTAGAACCCTTCAGCATATTTCCCATGAGCCGGATTTCCCATACTACTAGCTGCAAGTTAGGCTGGGAAATCAAGTTCTTTAGCTAGACACATGCCACTGAGCACAAACTGATGTTCTGTTACTAAAAAAAAAAAAGAAAGAATAAGTATTTCCAGGAAAGCAACAGTGTCTGCCACAGCTAGTCTGTCCCTAGGGGTGTCAGAGATAAAGACAGGAAATAAGGAGGTGTTGGGCGATCATCTGAGGTCAGGAGTTCGAGACCAGACTGGCCAACATGGTGAAACACTGTCTCTACTAAAAATACAAAAATTAGCCAGGTGTGGTGGTAGGCACCTGTAATCCCAGCTACTCAGGAGTCCGAGGCAGGAGAATGGCTTGAACCTGGGAGACAGAGGTTGCAGTGAGCCAAGATCGCACCACTGTACTGCCGCTTGGGCAACACAGCAAGACTCTGTCTCAAAGAAAAAAAAAAAAAAAGAGGTGCCAGCCATGGTATAATGGAAAAGATGGAAAAGATACCTTGTTGGGAATCAGACAAGCTGGTCCTCAATTTCCTTACCTAAAAAATAAAACAGTTGAACAAAAGGAGTGAT
Organism: Callimico goeldii; assembly: GCA_963573925.1. NCBI lineage: Eukaryota > Metazoa > Chordata > Mammalia > Primates > Cebidae > Callimico > Callimico goeldii. The sequence continues at coordinate 44,662 of CAUYOR010010101.1, forward strand.
ATCCAAACTTTTTAAGCAAGAGAACACATCTTTTTATAAAATAGATCAAAGCAGAGATGCTTCTCTCTTGCTGAAGCTGGGTGGGGAAGCAGACAGGATGGCTGGGGTGGACACTGCCATGTGCTACTCAGATCCCCTCTTAAGGGAGGACTTATTGCCACAGCTGCTGGGGCTGAGGACAGCAGACAGCCTTCAGCCACCAGCCCTCCAGAGATTGCCTCAGCTGCTGAGAGCCCCTCAATCAAAATTATACTGCTTCTCTGGGTGGTCCCCATTCAAAGACTAATCAAATATAACCATTTGGCATTAACAGTCCAGCTAACTTGGTTCAATCGGGCCCAACTCAGGACAACTATGGAAGACTATGCTAGCTCCAGACTCCTGTTCAGTAGACAGATGCTGGTGTTGGGCTGCATCACCCTTCAGTCTCTCTTGTACCCATATGTTCAACAGCCCCTGGCTAGGCTAAACCCTGACCCTCTATGGAACCCAGGGTGAAAATCATCAATTCATTTATGCAAGACTTCAAATACAACAGGACAATGCTACAAATCAAACTGGGGAACACTGAAGTGTTAAAGACATTCAGGGAGAACTGGAAGCTGAGGTGGCCAGTCCAGAAGGGCTTTTTGGGAAAGGTGAATTAAAGCAAAGAAATGGAAGAGCAAAAAATGAAAGCTATCTGTGGGATAAAACATGTGAAAAGACAACTATCATCACTTCAGTAAATTCTGGTATTAAGCCAAAACAATCAGGCAAGAAAAAGAAATAAAGGGTATTCAAATA
>CAUYOR010010102.1:0-16449 GCA_963573925.1 Callimico goeldii
TCGGCTCACCGCAACCTCCGCCTCCTGGGTTCAGGCAATTCTCCTGCCTCAGCCTCCTGAGTAGCTAGGATTACAGGCACGCGCCACCATGCCCAGCTAACTTTTTGTATTTTTAGTAGAGACGGGGTTTCACCATGTTGACCAGGATGGTCTCGATCTCTTGACCTTGTGATCCACCCGCCTCGGCCTCCCAAAGTGCTGGGATTGCAGGCTTGAGCAACCGCGCCTGGCCCGGGATCTCTTTAAAAAAGCCAATGGTACTTTTTGCAGAAGTACTAAAATATTCTAAATGTTTGAGTTAATATTTAGCTGTGTCACCCAGGCTGGAGTACAGTGTCGTAATTATGGCTCACTGTAGCTTTGACCTCTCAAGCTCAGTTGATCCTCCCACCTCAAACTCACAAGTAGATGGAACTGCAGGTCTATGCCACCATACTCAGCAAGTTTTTATATTTTTTGTAGATACAGGGTTTCACCATATTGCCCAGGCTGGTCTCAAACTTCTGTACTCAAGCGATCCACTTCCCAAAGTTCTGGGATTACAGAAGTGAGGCACCAAATATTGCCCTATAATTTTTATAAACACTCAAAAACCACAAGTAGCCAAACAACCTGGGCGGGGGGAACCCCAGAGCTATAATTTGTATTTCAAAACCTGTCGCAAAGTTACGGTAATCATAACAGTGAGATGCTAGCATAAAGACAAAAATAAATGTTCAAACAGATAAGAGAAACCAGAAAGAAACCCACATGCATATACTCAGCTTAAACGAGGGTTCCAAATCCTCATGGTGCAGAGCTTTCTCTTCAGCAAAATTGGATTCTTTTCACATGACTAGAAAGATTAGGCTCAGGGACACTGTAGAATGAGTAGAGTTGATTCAACTAAAAAAAAATCTCAACAAAGCGAGTTGGAGTCCTGTTTACAGGCCCCCACCTCCCAGACTGGTAACAGACCATCACAAAGGAATTGAAGAGGCCAGGCTATGGCTCCACCCCCTTCCCCCAGTTTTCAGGTGCACATTGTTCAGAATCAGATGGGAAAAGGCAGACTTCATCTGGGACCAGCAGTCTGATTTTTCAGCCTTCAGGCTGTTTAAGACTTGAAGGCAGGGTTTCGCCCAGGACCCTTAGCTGTTTCCTCACTCTGTTATTTCCCCCTCTAAAGAAGTACATCTAAGTGCTTTAAGGATAAGGATGAGAACCAAACCTGCTTTAACATGCCTCTTGCTGAGGGGACACTGTTTTGAAAAAGCGGCAGTCAGATCTCTCTAAGGGACCTATCTAAGTGTCCCCAGTAAAAGGGGCCATTGTCTGAGGCTCTGGTTGTGTGACAAGTTCAGTAGCCTGAAAGTAAGAAGAATCAAACTGGGTTATTAAAAAATATGTATTAAAACAAAACAAGGGGAAGGTGGCAAGGACAGCTCAAAAATTCCAAGGCATTTTACCAGTGTGCATAGGGAGAGGGAGGCCGAAAGCCCAGTTGGTATAAAAACAGCAACAGCAACTTCTATCCTTTTGCCAGCACATTGGCCTTCTGGGTTCTTTTCCTCTGAGTTCAATCCTAAGCCAACCAGTCTAAGGTTGGGAAAGTAACTCTTCCAACCTTAGAGGATGCATCCAAGGGGAGTATCTTATAGTATGGAGACATGATTAGCTATCTGTAAAGAGAACAGAGGAGAAAAAAGGAAAAAATCATTTTTTTCAAACAAGTCCCGAGTTCAGAATGCATTTGAAAGGGATGAATGGCTACTCACCTAGAGAGAGGGGAGCAGGTGTCCTTGGCTTCTTTCTTTTCCTAGCAAATACCCAGGCTATGTTGACAGATGGAAGGAAGAATGTTTTCTTTCTTCTTTCCATCCTTGTATCCCCGAGCCCCAGTGACCGTGACAGGGTGCCACCCATGTTAACAGGGAGGCCTGATGGGGAGCAGAAATACCTGCTTTTACCCACATATATGCTATCTTTTCTGCTGTCACTAGGAGGTCAATAGACCTCATTTACTCTATGGATACTCGCATGGTCTTTATCCATGAGATGGGAGGCTTGGTTTAATCAGCTGGGATTAGTCATGCCCACCTGCATTGTGCCTTTTCACCTTCATTATTTACCTCCGGATTTCTCAGATTGAGTATTCTTTTCTAGGACTTCAACCTAAAGCTTGGAATTGGGGTTGGGACAAAAATGTGTCTCGGGATTGCATGGACTTCTTATCATGAGCTGAATGCTAAGATGAACCTGTGGAAGTGGTCCTCTTTCCACAAGGGAAAGAAAATGTCTGTGACCCACCTAGATATCTAGTGGCTATAGTTATGCTTGCTAAGATTTGGGCGGGCACCTTATTCCCATCGCTTTGCAGAATTTGAAGGATAATTGCCCAGAACTAGAATATTAATCTAGATTTTTACATTGCCCATCTGGTTTTATTTCTTCTGAGCTGCAGTTGAAGATTGCTAGTTGGTTTACAGGAATAAGCAGGGTTGGTCTAAAATGTAGGCAAAAAAAAATTAAACTATGTTGGAGTTTAATAGGAAATGTATAGTAAGTTTTGAGACAATCCAGTCTTGTTTTTTGTTAAAAACAAATCATGATAGGATTGACTTGTTTGTGAAAGAAACTTGTCTTACATGGCCTGATTACTTGCATGAAGCACAGCAAGAATAATTATTTCTACATAGGTCTTTTACATTGTCTTTGAAGGAACTCTGTTCCACAAGAAATTGCAGGTGGGACTTTCTCAAGTCAAGTCCAGCCATGGGTTTGTACCATCAAATACTTGTAAGTTGGGCCATTCTCTCTTATGATCCCAAGATAAACTTGGAGCTCCTGGGCCTGTCAGAAAGTGTTATTCTTTACTTACCACAGATCGGAAACCCTGCGCAAGTGTGTAGATGAGGTATGAAGCCAGTTTTTCCAGGGGGCATAGATTGGCTCTGCAAGTTGAGCTTGACTCCTTAAAGGGAAGCATAGCTTTTCAGTCAGTGCCTTGCTAAAACACCAGTTTCTCCAACTGTTCTGTTGCAAAATAAAAAAAGGATTACTATTGCACAGATGCAAACAACTGTATTATCATAAGATAAGAATACTCATAACTGTTTTTCAAATTCTAGAGAAGGCAGGCAGAGAGACAAACATGCTCCAAATTTTGTACACAGGAGTACGCCTTACTCACATATTAAAGGTTGTAAGTAGCTCAAAATACGTTTCCTTGACTCTGGTAATTTCTGATTACAAGAATCAGTAACGTTACAAGCAAAAGTCAGAAAGATTACTTCAGTCTTCTATTAGTCCAGTCCATTCAGTTAACTCTTGTTTTGTTTGATATTCATGAACATTTTAAATCTTCATGAGCCCTGTATGCTTTTCCTCTATTCCAATGTCACAAGCTCCAAAGCTATCAGAAGCCTGAATTTGAGAGTACTTGTTAAAGTTCTATTACTGAATAAAAGCCATTATTTGAAAAAAATCAAAACAAGACAGCAATTGTCTGTGCATAAAATGTTCAGAGTAGTTATAGTCAGAAACATGATTGACAAAAATTTTTGGTTATTTCTGCGGTTTACATTAACTTAACCTTAATTGTGGTTGAAAGCATATACTTCAGACATTAGAATTTTAGAAATTCCATGTAATTTTGGAACATGTATTAGTATTATTAACCAAAATATCTAAGGAATAGCGAACACTATTTTGGCAATTCCATGTAACTAAACATGTGATAAAATTCTGTTTACCTTTTTTGTGGATACTCCAAGAGTCCTCTTTAGCATCCAAAAGCCAGAAAAAAAGAAAGATAATGTTGTCACTAGTTTGATTTTTAGAAGAATGTTACATATTAGGGGTTTAAAACACTTGATATTATAAAGTTTCAGATTACCATAAATTACTTATTTAATGAAAATGATTGTTCGGAAATGTAGAAAGCAAAAACCTTTTATAATCTACTAATTTTGCTAAAGAACAGATTTATGCCTTAATACCTTGTTGTGCTTTTATTTCAATGCTCAATTTACAAAAAAAGATCCATATAATACCTTTTTGAATGTAATTAATATTCACACACAGAATTTCTTTGGCAAGATTTATTTTTACAGTCCTTCCACAACTTATTTAAACTTTTAGCTTTATCTTATCTAATTCAAAAAAATTGTTTGGCCCTAGGCAAGAATGTATATTTCCATGCCTTCTTATAATCTTTTATTAAAAACACATTTTACTCCCTACAACACCTCATATGTAAATCTACTTCCAGTGGTTTCAATTACATGCTATAATGGTAACTTGTAGCAATTTTAGCTTTAAAGTCAAACCAGGTAAGTTTAATTATGTGCTAGGTGCAGCCACGGGTTTCACTCCTTTCAGCATAACTGACGGTGTGGTTTATTCCATATGTTCTCAGTCCTTACCAATTGTGAAGCAAAGTAGAACTGTTCTCAAAAACAAACAAAAAGCAGTTTGTAACCTTAAAACATTTAGCAAACCTAGTATCTGACCTGCATAATTTAATCCACATACTCATATATTGAAGACATTCGTATTTTACCAGTTATCTTTAAAGCTGTTTTTATTTCTCAAAGATTAAAGTTATGTGAACTAAAACAGCTTTTATCTTCCCTTCAGAAGATATTTTATCCAAGTGCTTATCATTCTTTAAGTAATTTTTTTAGAGCTCATTTTTTATAGATACCACACACAAAACACTTATATAATTATGCAGGCAGAAGAAAACCCAATAGCCATAAGGTTTTTTTATTTGCTGTTTCCTGATTGAATTACTGGCCTCTCATGCATACATTAGAGTGACAAGACAACACGAAGCAAAAGAACTCAGTTGGTTGAGAAAAAACTTTTCCCAGCAAAAGAAGATCCCAGAAGAGAAGAACATAATATAAAGGTCTTTTAAATATTCCTATAAATTGGATATCCACTTTTAATTAAGTCGAGCATTCTTTAAGAAAATCCTTTTAAATTCTGTGCTACCTGACTCTAGCAGTACCAAGCAGCCAGTATTTTTGGCTTTCAAACTTTACCAAAGATAACTTATCAGGTTCTCAGAGGAAAAATTAAAAGTCAGTTTGTGAAGGAGAAGAGAATCAGCAAATGGCAATGGTTACACGCTGATACGAAACCAGAAGGGACGCATTCCCGAAGCCAGGATTAGACCTGCGACACCATTGTAAGATGGCAGAGGCCAAAACAAAACATTGCCATGTGGTTACAGGTCATGCTCCTAAACACTAAACAAGATGGAGGTCTGCAGCAGCATTTCCTACCAATCATAGAGAATGACATGCAAAGCCTGCCAGACTGACCACAGCTCAAGACCAACCTCACAAATACACTTTCACAATTAAAACTCTACAAAAAAATATAAGCAGTGATTGTTGGGGTCCTAGACCAGCAAAACATTTTCTAAGAAAAAAAATTCTTTTGCTTAAAAGTAAATGGCTGACAGAATGAGAAAAAATTTTAAAAAGGCTTATGTGTAGGGTAGGGAAGAAAATATTTATTCTTATGCAAATGGGTTTCTTCAACAAAGAGAAAAAACTTTATTGCTGTTGGATGAAACTTGATTTCTTGGCTGGTGAACGTGAAGGCACCATGAATGCCTGATATTTTCCAGCCCAGAGATGGGGATGAGGAGCCACCATTCACCTGTCCATCCCATATGTTCCCGAGGCTGCTGGGGTGGGGTGGTACAGTTTCCTCTGCTCTCTAGAGAGGTCCAAGGATGCAAAGCCTTACAAACAAAAGAGAAAATAATGTTTTGTTTACATTTTACCCTTCCTCAAGCTCCATATCTAGACACTGAAATGTTATAGAACTTTCTTTTTCTTTCAGCTAAAACCAGCATCTTGTCACATGACCAGGAATGACTAGGCTAATAGACATACTGAATAGTGAAGAGTAAAATTTATTGGGCAAAAAAAAACAAAACAAAAAAACTCAGCACAGTGAGAGTGACTCTTGTTAACAGGCCCCTACCTCACAGATTAATGAACACCAGGTCACCACATAGCAACTGAAGAGTCCAGGCTCAAAATGTGTAAACTTCCATGGCTCCACCTCCTTTTCCAAGTGCACAGGTGGGCATTATTCAGAAAGAAACAGGAAAGGGGGAGCTTCATCTGAAACCGGCGGTCCAGCTCTTCAGCCTTCAGGAGTTTGCCCAGGACCCTTGACTGTCTCCTGTCTCGATCACAAAAAATGAGAAAAGAACAATCTCTCTAACAAATGGGCTGGAGAATACTGAATGTTCAAATGATACAAAAAGTTAAACCTTACCACAAGCACGAACTTAAAATGAAGTGAGACATACTTTTTATAGCTGTTATAAATAATTTTTTCTTGAATTTCTTTTTCAGATGGCTTATTCTTAGCATATAAAAATGCTCCTGCTAATTTTTATATGTTAATTTGGTTTTCTGCCACTTTATTGAATTTCTTTATCGAGACATTTATGTCATCTGCACACAGAGATAATTTGACTTTCTCCTTTTTTATTTGGATGTCTTTTATTTCTTTCTGTTGCATAAATGATCTGGCTGGGACTTCCAGTACTCTGTTGAATAAAAGTGGTTAAAGGAGACATCATTGTCTGGTTTCAGATCTTAAATAAAAAGCTTTCTTTTGTTGTTGTTCAGTGTGATATCAGCTACTGATTTGTCATATTTTACGTTAACTGTGTTGAGGTGCATATCATCTACACCTGCTGGGACTCTTTTCCCAGGGTTATGTTTCAAGGAGAGCATTATGGCATATCAGTTGTTTTAAGCACAAAGGCATGTTAAATTTTTGCAAATACTTTTTCTGCATCTAGAATAAAAAATAAAGGTGTCTAGCAGTAAACTTAATTAAAAAGATAAATACTCTACACTGTAAATTATAAAACATTGATTAAAATACTAAAAAACAAAATATTTGAGAGATACTTTTTGTTCTTCAGTTATAAAAAATACTGGTAAAATGGCTGTGCTACTCAAGGCAATCTACAGAGTCAACTTAAAGTCTACAAAAACACTTTTTTCACAGAAATAGAAAAACAGTCCTAAAATTTATAGGGAACCAAAAAATCACCCCAAATAGCCAAAATAAACCTGTAAAAAAAGGACAAAGCTGAAAGCATCAAACTACTTGACTTCAAAATATGCTGCAAAGCTATAACAAGCAAAACTACTTGATACTGACATAGAAAACAGACACATAGACTGAAGTATGCAGTGATCCCAGTAATAAATCCATAAACCTATAGCCAAGTAATTTTTAAGTTGTTTAGAACACACTTTTAAAATTTTATTTTATATTTTATTTTATATTTATTTATTTATATTTTATATTTATTTTTTATTTTTTATTTTATATTTTGTTTTTTTATATTTTTTATTTTTTATATTTTATTTTATTTTTTATTTTATATTATATTTTTTATTTATTTTATTTTATTTTATTATTTTATTTTATTTTGAGATGGAGTTTCGCTGCTGTTAGCCAGGCTGGAGTGCAATGGTGCAATCTCGGCTCACCGCAACCTCTGCCTCCTGAGTTGAAGTTCTCCTGCCTCAGCTTCCCAAGTAGCTGGGACTTACAGGTGCGCACCGCCAATCCCAGCTAATTGTATTTTTAGTAGAGACGGGGTTTCACCTTGTTGACCAGGAAGGTTTTGATCTCTTGACCTCATGATCCACCCGCCTCGGCCTCCCAAATTGCTGGGATTACAGGCTTGAGCCACCGCGCCTGGCCTCACTTTTTTAATCACATTTTAGTTTTTGGGGTACATGTGAAGAACATAGATACAAATATGGCAGCGTGATTTGCTGCCTTCCTCCCCTTCACATAGCTTATCTGGCATTTCTCTGCATGCTATCTCTCCCCAACTCCCCACCCCCCACTGTCCCTCCCCTATTTTCCCCCAACAGACCCCAGTGTGTGATGCTCCCCTCCCTGTGTCCATGTGTTCTCATTGTTCAACATCTGCCTTTAAGTGAGAACACGCGTTGTTTGATTTTCTGTTCTTGTGTCAGTTTGTTGAGAATGATGGTTTCCAGTTTCATCCATGTCCTTACAAAGGACACAAACTCATCGTTTTTGATGGCTGCATAATATTCCATGGTGTATATGTGCTATAGAACACACATTTTTTTTAAAGACAATATTTTAAATGAATGGTGCTGAGAAAATTGGTTATTTGAATGCAGAGGAATACAGCTAGGTGCCTACCTGCTACCATACTAAAACAACTTAATTAAAAATAAAGAGATTTAAATATAAAACTCAAACTTAAAAAACTTTCAATAAAACATAGAGAAATTCTTTATCGAATAGAACAGGAAAATAAATATTAAATAAGACTTCAAAAGCACAGGCAACAAAAGCAAAAGCAGACAAGTGAAACTACCAGAATCTTAAAAAAGAAATTCCATAGCAAAAATAAATTAACAGAGTGAAGAGACAACTTACAGTGTGGGAAAATATAGTTGCAAAATGTACATATGACAAGGGATAAACAATGTATAACAAACTTAATGACAAAAAATAATTTAGTAATAGGCAAGAGACTTTAAGTGACATTTATCCAAAAAAAGACATACAAGTGGTCAAGTACATGTAAAGATGCTCAACATTAATTATTAGAAAAATGCAAATCAACAATAAAGCACCAAACCACTCCAGTTAAAATGACTATAATCAGAAATGGTATGGCCCCCTTGCTGGCCCTTTCAACAGGAGGGATTTTGACATATCTCTGGGCATATCATTTAGGTGATATGACTCTCCTCTTCTGCCTGGACACTGCCCACATAGGACATTGTACCATACATGTGGGCAAAGCCTTCAAGTTATGCAACCTTTCTGCCAGAAAGTTGCCTACAAGGAGAATATTAGAATATTTCTTCCTCCGCATTTAGGTTATATGGCTGTCGTGCCTCTTTCATTACCACAGAGTAAAATTTGAGATCTATCTAGGCACAGCTTACAGCCATGATAATGACTCATATGTGGACCCCACAACTAAGACTAACTTTGACCCTTGTAACTTGCTTTAGAAACACGAGTGATGTCTTAGATCTCCTTCTGGTTAAAAAAATTAAAGAAGATTATAAGAGCCTCAGATATTTTATAAAGCCCTTGTCTTGTACAGAGAGTGTCATAACAGAACCCAACAGAAAGGTGAAATTGTGAGTCTTATATGCACACCCAGTTGACAGTAAAGACTGTCACCATCTCACATATATAAAGCCAACTGTCACACATGAAAACAGGACAAGTTTGGTATTGTAAATCTCATTTCTGGAATATTCTGTCAGTGTGATGGTGATACAAATCTTTGCTGAGCATGTGTGTGATTTGCTGCTCCAGATTGGTTCCAGCTCACATATGGAATTGTAATCTTGACCTGGGCCAACCTCTAGGTGATGTGACCCTCCTGCCTTGGCCCTTTTTTCAGTAAGAATTGTGACATTTCACTGGATCAAACACGCAGGTGATGTTACATTCTTGCCTGGACCATGCCCACAGACATCATTTTGACATGTCACTGTGTCCACAACTTAGGTGATGTAACTCTCCTTTCTGGAATGGGCCCTGAACTCAGGGTGTGGTAGTGACATATGGCTAGGCCAGGCACACAGGAGATGGTAATCTTTTGCCAGACTATGTTTCAAGGAGGGAATTGTGACATGTCTCTAGGCCTACAACCTAGGTGATGTGTCTCAATGCTTGGGCTTCACCCACATAGAGCACCGTGACATAAAGTTAAACCTGCACCAAGCTGATGTAACTCTTTCACCTTGGTTCTGTCATAAGGGAGCCTTGCAACATATCTCAGGACCTAGCATCCAGGTGATGTGGCTCTTCTGCCTGGTTTCTGCCCATCTGTTATATTGTGATATAAAACATATACCTAAAGAAGCATGTAGATTATACAACCCTCCTTTTCTACCCGAGTCCAGCTAACTGGGGACATTGGGACATATCTCTGAGACCATGACCTAAGTGATATGACTCTCTTCTTCTGCCTGGGCCTTTAAAATGGTAGGATTTTGAACCCAGCGTTTAGGTCATGTGACACTACTTTTTTTCTGAACCACGCCTACGAAACTTTTTTTGCCCTCTTGGAGCCAGATGATGTTACTCTCCTGCCTGAGTCCTGAATAAAGAGGGAATTATCGCCTACTCGTGGGCCCAGCACCCTGATGATGCTACTGTTCTGCCTGTGCATAGCCACAGAGAGTATTTTGACATATTTTTGGCCCATTCTGTGGGTGTTTTGACTCTCATCTCTTGTCTAAGTTTCTTCACCTGTGGAATTTTGTCATATTGCTGAGTCCAGCACCCAGTTAATGTGATGCTCCTTTCTAGGTTCTGCCTAGAGATGGCATTGTGACATTTTGCTTGCCACATCAACTAAGCGATGTTAATCTTTGCTCTAATTTTTTGCCCGCAAATGGGATTATGACATATACCTTACTTTAGTTCACAGGCACAATGATCAAACTTATATTGGGATTCAGCCCATAGAAGATATTTTGCCTCATTCCTAGGCTTCGGTCAATAGGTAAAATCCTGGGTTGCATATCTGTAGAAAGCTCACAAGTTTACAACACAAACTCATATTGTATAAATTCCCTGGGTGGTACAGAGTTTCATAAAAAGGCCCATCAAAAAGTTAAGATTATGACTCTCAATTACACACCTAAGTGAAAGTAGAAATTGTCACCAACCCACATTTACAAAGTCCACTGTTGAGATACTGAGGCTAACAGACGAAAGAAGTATAAAGATGGAATTATGACGCTCATATATAGATCTGGCCACCAATGCTATTGTGACCCATTTTTGGAACCAGCTCACAGGCATAAAAATGGGCCTCACTCCTGAACTCAGCCTAAATGAGAGATGTTGCCTATCATACCAGGGTTTAAGGCAATATATAAGATTGTGAGTCCATATGAGTATGTGGGCCTCAGAGTAGTTTGAAAAACTCATGCATGCTGTATAAAGCCTCAGATGTTGTAGACGGTGTCATATGATAGCCCAGCCCAAATGTGACACTGTGATTCTCATATGCACACCAAGCTAACAGATAAAGGTGTCACCCTCAAAGATGAGGGAACTGTGTGACATCACTCAGCCTAGTACCCAGGTGTTAAAACTTCTGCTTAAATTATTTCTCGTGTGTATTGTGACATATCATTGGGTCAGAATCATTTTTGTTTTCTGAGAGAGTTTCACTCTTGTTGCCCAGGCTGGAGTGCAATGGGGTGATCTCGGCTCACTGCAACCTCCACCTCCTGGGTTTAAGTGATTCCCCTGCTTCAGCCTCCCAAGTATCTGGGATTACAGGTATGCACCACCACGCTCAGTTAATTTTTTGTATTTTTAGTAGAGATGAGGTTTCTCCATATTGGTCAGGCCAGTCTGGAACTCCTGACCTCAAGTGATCTGCCTGTCTTGGTCTCCCAAAGTGCTGAGATTACAGGTATGAGCCCCCGTGCCCCGCCCAGTTTCTGCAATACTAGGAGTAATATCATCCTCTTCCTACCTGGATATTAGGAACAATATCACAGGGAGGGTTCACACTTTCTGCAATGTTGGGAGTAATATCATCCTCTCCCTCCTGGTTATTACAAAGAATATCTCGTGGGGTGTACACCCCTTGTGATATTTGGAGTAACAATCTTATTCTGCCTTAGATATTAGGAAGAATATCACAGGAGGGGTATACATCCCCTGTGATACTGGCAGTAATATCATTCTCTTCCCCCCAGGATATGAGAAACTACACTTGCTGTGATATTGGCAGTAATATCATCTTCTCTGCCTCCAGATATTAAAAGCAGTATCACAGGGGTGGTGTACTATGATATTCAGAATAATACCTTTGTTCCCCCTGCATATAAGAAACAATATCATGGGGTGGGGTCGTGTACTCCTGTGATATTGAAAGTATTATCATTTTCTCCTTCCCCAGATATTAGAAATAGTATCACAGGGGGTTGTGCATCATGCAATATTGAGGGTAATAATATCTCCCCCTCTAAATGTTAAGAACAATATCACAGGGATAGTGTTTACCCCTGTGATATTGGGAAGAATATCATTTCTCTCCCTCTGGATTTAAGAAACTATCACAGGAAGGATGTGCACCCCCTGCAATATTGAAAATAATATCATTTTCTCCACCCCTAGATATTAGAAATGGTATCGCAGGAAAGTTGTTGCATCCCCTGTGATATTGGGAGTAATATAACCTCTCCCCACCCTGGATGTTAGGAAAAATATCACAAGAAGGGTGTACACTCCTGTGATGTTGGGAGTAATATTGTTTTCTCTCCCTATGGATGTAAGGAACAATATCACAGGTGGGGTATACACCCCTTGCAATATTGGAAGTAATATCATCCTCTGCTGACCTGGATATTAGAAACAACATCACAGAAAGTGTGTACATCCCATGTGATTTTGAGAGTAATATAAGCCTGTCCTTCCCTAGATATTAAAAACAGTATCATACGGGGTGCACAGTCCTTTGATATTGGGAGTGATATCATTCTCTTTCCCCTGAATGAGAAACAATAGCAATGGGGAAATGTACATCCCCTGCGATATTGGGAGTAACATAATTCTCTTTCCTCCTGGATGTTAGGAACAATATCACAGGGGGATGTAACCCCTCTGCAATATTTGGAGTAATATACTCTCCCACCCTGCTTATTAGAAACAATATATTGGGGTAAAATATCATACTCTCCCACCCTGCTTATTAGAAACAATATATGGGGATAAAATATCACCTTCCCCCCAAATATTAAAAACAGTATCACCTGAAGGATGAGCACCCTTGTGATATTGGGAGTAATACCATCCTCTCCTTCACTGGATATTAGAAATAATATCATGGGGGGGGTTGTATGCCCCTTGCAATATTGGGAGTCATATCATTCTCTATCCCTTTGTAAAAATATCGATCAAGCAGCCCCCGATAACAAAACGAGGAAAACCAAAAAGATGGGGAAAAACCACCGCAAAAAAGATGAAACCATCAAAGACCAGAACACCTCTTCTCCTTCAAGGGATTACAAATCCTAAACAACACAGGATCACAACTTAACCAAGGAGTGTGACGAATTGACAGAAACGGGCTTCAGAATATGCATAACAACAGACATTTCTGAGCTAAAGAAACGTGTAGTAACTTAATGCAAAGAAACCAAAAACCTTGAAAAAAAGATAGACAAAATGCTAATTGGAATAACCAGCTTACAGAAGAACATAAACGACTTGATGGAGTTGAAAAACACAGCATGAAAACTACATAAAGCAAACACAAGTTTTAATAGCCAAATCAAGAAGAAGAAAGGTTATCAGACATTGAAGAACAACTCAATGAAATAAAAAGAGAAGGCAATACAAGAGAAAAAAAGAGTGAAAAGAAATGAACAAAGCCTCAAAGAAATATGGGATTATGTAAAAAGACCAAATCTATGCTTGATTGGTATACCTGAATATGATGGGGAGAATGAATCCAAGCTGGAAAACATGCTCCAGGATATTATCCAGGAAAACTTCCCAATCCTAGCAAGGCAGTCCAAATTTCAAATTCAAGAAATACAGAGATCTCCCCAAAGATATTCCTCAAGAAGAGTAACCCAAAGGCATATAATCTTCAGATTCACCAGGGTTGAAATGAAGGAAAAAGTGCTAATGGCAGCTAGAGAGAAAGGTCATGTCACCCACAAAGGGAAGCCAATCAGACTCACAGCAGATCTCTCGGCAGAAACCCTACAAGTCAGAAACCCTACAAGTGGGGGCCAATATTCAACATCCTTAAAGAAAAGAACTTTCAACCCAGAATCTCATATCCTGCCAAACTAAGCTTCATAAGTGAAGGAGAAATAAAATCCTTTACAGACAAGCATTTACTGAGAGATTTTCCCACCACCAGACCTGCCCTACAGGAGCTCCTGAAAGAAACACTAAGCACAGAAAGGAACAAGTAACAGCCACTGCAAAAGCAAACCAGTTGAGAGCCGGGTGTGGTGGCTCATGCCTGTAATCCTAGCACTTTGGGAGGCTGAGGTGGGTGGATCACCTGAGGTCAGGAGTTCAAGACCAGCCTGGCCTGGTGAATCCCCATCTTTAAAAGTAAATAAATAAATAAAAACAAAAAGAAAAGATAAAGAATTTTACAAAAAGCAAACCAGTTGACAGAGACCAAAAATGCAATAAAGAAAATGAGTCAAATAATGGGATAGAAAACCAGCCAGTAACAAAATGGCCAGATCAAATTCACACATAACAATAGTAACATTGAATGTAAATGGCCTAAATGCCCCAATAAAAAGACACAGACTGGCAAACTCGATAAAAAGTCAAAACCCATCAGTGTGCTGTATTCAGGAAACCCCTCTCATAAACAAAGACACATATAGACTCAAAATAAAAAGATGGAAGAAGATTTACCAAGCAAATGGAGAACAAAAAAAAGCAGGGGTTGCAATTCTAATCTCTGATAAAATGTACTTCAAACCAACAAAGATCAAAAGAGACAAAGAAGGACACTACATAATAATAAAAGGATCAATTCATCAAAAAGAGCTGACTATCCTAAATATATATGTACCCAACACAGGAGCACCCATATACATAAAGCAAGTTCTTAATGACTTAAAACGAGATTTAGACTCCTACACAATAATAGTGGGAGACTTCAACACTCCACTTTCAATATTAGACAGATCAACGAGACAGAAAATTAACAAGAATATCCAGAACTTGAATGCAGAGCTGGACGAAGTGAATCTAATAGACATATACAGAACTCTCCACCCCAAATTTACAGAATATACATTTTTCTCAGCACCACATTGCACTTACTCTAAAACTGACCACATCATTGGAAGCATGTGACTCCTCAACAAATGCAAAAATTGGAAGTCATAACTGTCTATCAGACCACAGCACAATAAGACTAGAACAAAGGATTAAGAAACACACTCAAACCCACACAACCACTGGGAAACTGAACAACTTGCTTCTGAGTGTTGATTGGATAAACAATGAAATGAAGGAGGAAAGGAAGATGTTCTTTGAAACCAATTAGAATGAAGACACAACTTACCAAAATCACTGGGACAACTTTAAAACTGTCGAAAGTTGGCCGATTGCTAACATCCTGGGATTGCAGATCTCAGTGAAGGCATGGAGAACTAGAGAACACCACACTTTCAGACATATTCTGGTCACTCACGGAGCAGATGATTCCCAGGGGAGAAGTCACACGGGTCGCCAGAGCGACTTTTGTGCCCAGCACAGCCGTTCCGCCGGCACCTTGGCACGGGAGCTCTCGGAGCAGAGTAAACAGGGCTGGCTCCCCTTCTGACCAAGGTTTGGAGAACACACATGGCTCTCCAGCACAACTCTAGATGCTGGCGCAGTGGCTGTGATGGCACCTCAGTGTGGCAGCGCTCAACGCAGAGTAAACAAGACAGGTTCCTATTCTGTCCAAGGTTTGGAGCCCCGGGAAGGCAGAGTCACCTATTACGGACACAAGAAGGAAGCCAGACAGGAGAATCCTGGACAGAAAAGCACCATAATTCTTAACGCTGCTATTCTGGCCCTGGGAACTAACAACTTGGACGTCCACTCAAGAGACCTAATCTGAAAGTTGGTAACTTCAAAGACAACAGGAGGATAAATTTACAATGATGAGAAGAAACCAGTGTAAAAAAGCCGAGAATATTAAAAGTCAGAATGCCTCTCCCCCTAAAGATGATCACAGTTCCACATCAACAACGGAAAAAGGCTTGATGGAGAACGAGCGCCTCCTGGTGTTAGAATCAGGCTTCAGGGAATGGATAAAAACAAACTTCGGTGAATTAAAAGAACATGTTGTAGCCCAACGTAAAGAAACTAGGAACTTTGAAAAAAACTTTGAAAAAAGGTTTTATGAAATGCTATTGAGAATAGACAACTTAGAGAGGAGTATGAGTGAATTAATGGAACTGAAGAATACAATACAGGAACTCCAAGAAGTATGCACAGATTTAAACACTCGAATTGTTCAAGCAGAAGAAGGGATATCAGAGGTCAAAGTCCAACTTAATAAAATAAAACGTGAAGATTAGAGAAAAAAGGATAAAAAGGAATGAGCAAAGTCTCCAAGAAATGTGGGACTATGTGAAAAGACCAAATTTACGTTTGATAGGTGTACCTGAATGCCACGGAGAGAATGAATCCAAGCTAGAAAATACCCTTCAGGATATTATTCAGGAAAATTTCCCTAAACTAGCAAAGCAGGTCAATATTCAACCCCAGATAACACAGAGAACACCACAAAGATATTCCTCAAGAAGAGCAACCCCAAGGCACATAATCATTAGATTAACCAGGGTTGAAAAGAAGGAGAAAATACTAAGGGCAGCCAGAGAGAAAAGTCAGGTTACCCAC
>CAUYOR010010104.1:0-23851 GCA_963573925.1 Callimico goeldii
AGTAGCTGGGATTACAGGCACATGCCACCATGCCCAGCTAGTTTTTGTATTTTTAGTAGAGACGGGGTTTCACCATGTTGACCAGGATAGTCTCGATCTCTTGACCTCGTGATCCACCCGCCTTGGCCTCCCAAAGTGCTGGGATTACAGGCTTGAGCCACCACACCTGGACTTTTTTGCTTAGTTTTATTCAGTCAGCATTTATTTATTGAGTGCATACTATGTGCTAGGTACTTATTTTATAGGTCGGGAACATAGCTGGGAAGAAGATAGATTCTTTGCCCTAGGGAGCTAAAATTCTAATAAAAGAAAGGACAGAGGTAGTAAATTGAGAAAACATTTAAAATTTGAAATTTACTTGGTTTGATCTTCTATATTTTCTTAACTGATTTCGGGCAATTGTACTGTGCTTTGATTGCATACATCCGCAAAGTAGCTTTGAAAGTTGTTAGCAAATAAAATGCACATTTGCATGTTAATGTTCACATCTACAGGCCATCACTGTTTTGGGAGGTCCACTCTTGGCAGGGAGGGTGGTGAAAGTCACAAGAGGAGGACATTTCAGTTCCTTCAGATTGTACCATGGGGACAGCTGCTGTGTTACCTCATGGCGCTCGGAAGGCAAGTTCTCCAAGGCAAATTTTGATATTTATGCATAATGCCAAACTCTTCATCTTAAGAAAACATTTGGTGAAACAAAGGTTTGGGAGTATTGGCAAATACTGTGAGTCATTACAGAATCCTATCCACCCTGAATTGTCAACAGGCTGCCGCTTATATCCTTATAAAGATCTTGGCTTAGTCTAAGGAAATATTGCTTTCAAATGTAAACATCTATGGTGACCTATTTTGTTAACTCCCCGGATGTATCTCAGTCTTCCTCTTCCTTTTTTTTCCCCCTTTTTGGCGATAGGGTCTCATTCTGTTCCCCAGGCTGTGGTAGTGCCGTGGTGAGATCATAGCTCACTGCCACATTGACCTCATGGGCTCAAAGGATCCTTTTGCTTTAGCTTCCCAAGTAGCTGTAGTTCCAGCTACTTGGGAAGCTAAAGCAAAAAATCAGGATGCTACCAAGTGCTGCTAATTCTTTTTTATTTTCTGTAGAGACAGGGTCTCCCTTCATTGCCCAGGCTGCTCTTGAACTCCTGGCTTCAAGCAATCCTCCTGCCTCAGTTTCCCGAGTTGCTGGGATTACAGACACAAGCCACCAGGCATGACTATTTCATTCCTTTTTAAGGAATTTTATGCCACTTAATTTATACATTGTTTCTAATTGTAATTTTATGGTTTGCAATTTCTCCCTAACTTAGTATCATCCGAAGTCTGTTAGATTCATGTTATACTATAAAATATAGAGCATATAAATAAGTTTCACTGGTATGTATATTACACATTTGACGTAAGTAATTTTATGAATCCGATCTTGGCATGACTATCCTAATATTTGGGAAAACATTTATTTTTTAGTTCCTGAATATGTACTATAGGTATAAATGTATACGGTTCACATTGATACATGAGTATACAGAAGATTGAAAAGACAGACAAATTTAAAAATTATGATGGCCATTTGCTTTTAAAGTTGCTGACTTTTGGGGATAGATTACATGAAAGCCAACTCTATGATATTTGGGATAATCCCCCATGTTGTCAGTTAAGAAATATTTATAGGGGACTGGGCATAGTGGCTTATTCCTATACTCCCAGCAGTTTTGGAGGCTGAGGCAGGAAGATCACTTGAGCCCAGGAGTTCTATACCAGCCTGGACAGTGTAGTGAGGTTTCATCTTTACAAAAATACAGAAAAACAACAACAACCAAACAAACAAACAAACAAAAAACTTAGCTGAGGCTTGTGGTGTGTGCCTGTAGCCCCAGAGGCTGAGGTGGGAGGATTGTGAGTTCTATGATCATGTCACTGCATTCATGCGTGGGCAACAGAGTGAGACTCTGACTCAACAGACAAACAAACAAGACTTGTGGGACACCCCCTGGTGTGAACCCTATGAATCAAAGCACTATTGACTGTTGAAATGCAAAAAGATATCTTTGACTTGGAGGAACTTGGGAAGACAAGGAATGTACATGGGAAAGAGAAGAGTCTAGTAGGAAGAATTCAACGACAAACAGTACAGGTTGTTCCTACCTAACAGTTTGGGAGTTACCTGCTTTCAAAAGTGAACAGCTTAATCCTCAGAGCAACCCATGGAATACACGTTATTTTTCTGTTTTATTGTTTGTATTACTCACAATAGCAGCAGTAAAAGATTCACTTATTTGGCCCGACCTGAGCCACCAAAAAGTGGCAGACTCAGGGGGGAAGGCTGCATTTAACTGCAGAGTTTTCTTTTCTCGTTGGGGATGTTACAGGAAATTAAGAATATAGATAAGGGGAACACTCTTGAAGTCTGTTCATGAAATACTTTTAGAGTTGATGAAGAACTGCTACAATTTTGAAAGAAAAAGTTTGATGCTAGAAAAAGGCTGACAGGCAGTAAGGGCCACTTAATAGCGTGTACCACATTCAGCAGATTCTTTGGAGAGTCCAGATGAAATAGGAAAATTCCCACGGTCATTTAAACATGTATATATAGGTAGGAACAAATATACGAAAGTAGTTGGAATAACATATACCAAACAATCAACCCTGACTACCCCTGTGGTGGGATCTAGGCATGGGTAAGAGATGGAAGGTGGGACATTCAGGGGGATCCTTTGTTGCTTATGTTGTAATTTTTGAAAAAAAGTTAAAATTATAAGTGATTTTTAATTTTAGATTTAGCAGTTTTATTTGTTTTCATACTTAAACAATTACTAAAAAAGTAATAAAACTATTGATGTGAAGATTTGATATTAAAATATCTTTTAATAAAACCTAAACTATGAAAACCAAAGTTAGAAAAGCTTTAACACTTAATTTCTATGCTTGAAAATCACCAGCAACCCCTACACTAAATCTGTTCCCTCCTTCCCTCCCTCCCTCCTTCCCTCTGTCCTTCCCTCCTTCCTTCTCTCCCTTCCTCCCTTTCTTCCTTCCTTTCTTCCTTCTTCCCTCCTTCCTCCCCTTCTTCTCTCCCTTCTCCTTTCCTTCTTCCCTCTCTCCCTTTCTTCTTCTTCTTTTTTTTTCCCACAAAGGGTCCTTTAGGCCAAAAGTCAAACATGAAAGATTTACAAAATTTTATGCTTGATGCAGAAAATGCACTGTAATTTTATACTTTATTTCTTAATAAATACACATGTATTATTTTCCTTTCTGATTATTAAATTGTCATTACAAGAAGATATATTTATCCTACAGTTTTAAATATCTCTTTAAACAGCATATTTAATCTCAATTTCAAGGACATAATCTAATAGTTCATTTAATGCCGTAAAATCCAAATGAGATAGTTTACAGAGTTTTTGAAGTTATCCCACGTCTTCTTCATCTTATCAACTTTATTCACCATACTGAGTCCACTGCAAATATTTAGATTTTGCTTCTGAATTATCCACTTCCACTACCATTATCTAACTCAGGGCTTTATTCTTCTCACTTAAATTCAAAACCTATTTTTACCGAATTTGCCTCTATATTCTGTAATATGATGATTTAACAGTTAGAAATTTTAGTCAAAGATGCTTTGTTTAGTCTTCGTTTTCTTTGCTGGAATTTCACCAGGACACAGTCATTAACTCTAGATGGCCTGAATTTGGAACTGGAGCTCAATAATTGCAATATAGCCTCACACATATTGTTTAAGAAGTAGAGGAGCTCTTGTCTTGGTCTTGCAGATTTCACTTGGTATCTCTTAAGGAACTTGTCAGATTTATTTTTAAACCTGAACAACGATTGCACTCTGCATTTTTTTAAAATGAGATAAGGAAGTCAAAGTGATTGTACTTGACCCATGCAATCCAGATCCTCATTCTATTGTAAAATATGCTATAAAGCCAGTTTTAATATTCAGCTCTAATAACAACACAGAGAAGCTCAGAGGAAGAACTGACACAGAGGTCCTGCTATACAGACCCTCATCCATACCAGGCCCTAGGATGCCGGAGGCCTCATTTGTTTTCTAGGAATGTGTAATCATGCATTTACAGGGCAGTTAGTGGCCAGGTAAACCTCATTGGCCTTTTCTACTGTTAGCAATAATTTGTCAAAAAGACTTTGGTTTTTAAAATCTGAATAATTGAGGTGAGTATTTAAGTTCTTACTGTGAGAAAAAAGATTGAAAGGCATGTTTATCATGCAATGAGGATTTAATTTCTGCATGTATGTGATTGAATAGATTTTGAATAGTTTTATATTGCCAAGAAACGGGCTTTATAATGTCATCACATTATTCATACTAAAAGGCAATTAGTATTTTTAGCAAATGTTAGCAAGTAATGTAAGCCTGAAATCATTTTATATCAACCTCCTATATTGGATTCAAGACAACTTCATGTGCCACTTAAAACAACATGATAAAAATTATACTGTGATGTTTAAATTGGACTGGACTCCAGAGACTGCACTGTTGTTTCCCTTAGTAAGCTTTATCTTATTAAAAATAAGTATGTAAATTATATGCATGAATATAATTTAAAATACCTGCTCTTTCTAGCCCAACTCATTTAATTATGTCCAGTGAGTTACTTTTGGAATCTTTTGAAAGTGTAATTAACCATTTATAATGTTACTGAAATCTAAAGTCTATCACTTGAAGCCATCATTATTTATTTAGCTTAAATATGGGTGAGGGTCTAGAAAGTTGCATTTTTATTTTCTGTGAAACATAACACATACACAATCTTGACAAAAGCTGGCTCCATAAATACATTTAATCCTTTTGAAATTGATGGTGCCAATTTAGCAAGCTTGAGCTTATAACAGAAAGTATAATTCTCTGACAGCAAAGGCAGAGATAAAGTGGGCAGGCAAATCATACGTATTATTTGTTTTTGGGAAGACCACAAAATTCTTATTACTTTTCCTCTCCAACAAAAGAATAGTTAAGATATCTTCTAAATAGTATCGTATCCTCAGAAAAAACTAGTGTTATTTTTTAGTTTTTTTTTTTCAGTCCTTACATTTTATGTTGCCCTACTAGTTAGTATAGTAAGACACACCTCACAGACCTTTTCAACGCTTGGTCAGTTTGAAGACTCCAGAGAGGTGATGAACTTCAGATGAGCATTTCTTCTTTTCTGGGAGAATGGAGGTTAGTCTTGCCTATTCATTAAAAACTGACTGGTCCGTGGTCACTTTGAGGCAACTGTGGCCTCAGACTCTCATCTGTCCTCTTCCTCCACTCAGCTATATTTGGTAACTGAGCTCATGTTTCAGCAGACTGCCATGATCAGGAATTCCAGCAGCGGGCTGGGAAGCACCCCCAGGGCTGGGTTCTTAGAAATAAAGCTACTTAACATAGAAGGAACTATATTTATGGATCTGATAAACATAGGATTTAAACACGTTCTTCTATATTTTGAACTTGTAGCTGGAAATCACCACCTGCCCTGTTAACACGTTCTGAATCAATTTAAAGTATAGTATGTGACTCCAAGTAGAAAAAGGGACCCTCCAAATGGAAGCTCTGCTTACTGTGATCTTCTCCTCTGTGCATTTAAATTTTGTTCAGCTGCTAGATGATCCTAAAACAGGAAATTCAATAACTAAAAATTTAGTCACCTGTCAAATTGAGTGGAAAGTCCTATTGTTCTCTTATTTCATATTGCTAATGAAGAATTGATATCTGACTATGGTATGTATTGAAGACTTTGTCTATAATAGTATTAAATAAGCAGAAACACACAGGGACTGGATCTTATACACACTGCAACACTGAGTTCTTAGTTCAATGCCTAGGACATCATGAACCTCCAGTAAGTATTTGTTGAAGAAATAAATAAATGTTTAACGAATATCTGCGGGAAAAGTATCAACCCTTTTACGGTTGCAAAAGTGTTTCACAATCATTTAATATTTTGGTCTTTCAAATGACAAATAGCGATAGAAAGACTCCAGTATTTCGATATTTCAAATAAACAGAGATAGCAAGAAGAGAAAGCTTTTCTGTTCAAAGGTCAGGTAATAAAGTCAAATAAAAGGGATCAAAAAGAGCAACACAAAAGCTCCCAGTTAACTTGGAAATCGAGTGCTCTGTCTTCCTTTGTCTGGATAAGGCCGTCACATTTGATTCAGTTTAATATCTAAAGACGTCTTTTTTCAGATGGTAGAAAATTTGTGAAGGTTGTTATTGTACTTTTCTTTATAGGCAAAACTGGTCCTTTATAAATGGTCCTTTCTGGAACTGGATACTTCTGTGGGTCATTTCATCTATTATATTAATGAAGAAGTGATTTTAAAATTTATACTTATGATGGTAAAACAACTCTGGTTGATTGTCTTAGTTTGTGCCATTATAACAAAATGCCACAAACTGGATAATTTACAAAGAGCAGAAATTGATTTCTCATCATTTTGGAGGCTGGGAAGTCTAACATCAAGGTGCCAGAGGTTTGTTGTCTAATGAAGTTCCCGTCTCTGTTTCCACAATGGTACCTTGAGCACTGTATTTTCACATGGCAGATGGTAAAGAGGGGTCAAGCTTCCTCCATCAAGCACCGAGGGCATTGAATCCCATTCGTGAGGAGTCCTCCTGAATCACCTTCTAAAGGTTACACCTCCCAACACTGTTGCATAGCGGATTAGGAGTCAGTTTTGAAGGGGACAAAAACCTTCAAACCATAGCATTGATTAAACTCATATTTATATCTACTTTTTCCTAAAACCACAAGATAATAGTAAAAATTGAAAAGGGCAGAAATTGGGAGGGGGGGAAATAGAAGATATCAGAAATGAACAAAATTATTGGAAAGAGAGAGATATAAGTATACATCTAAATAAATTAGAGGGCCGGGCGCAGTGGCTGAAGCCTGTAATCCCAGCACTTTGGGAGGCCGAGGTGGGTGGATCACGAGGTCAAGAGATCGAGACCATCCCGGTCAACATGGTGAAACCCCATTTCTACTAAAAATACAAAAAAAAAATTAGCTGGGCATGGTGGTGCGTGCCTGTAATCCCGGCTACTCGGGAGGCTGAGGCAGGAGAATTGCCTGAACCCAGGAGGCGGAGGTTGCGGTGAGCCGAGATCGCGCCATTGCACTCCAGCCTGGGTAACAAGAGCGAAACTCGGTCTCAAAAAAAATAAAAAAAAAAAAAAATAAAATAAAATAAATAAATAAATAAATAAATAAATAAATAAATAAGAAAACTGCCTGCAGGAGGAAATGCAGAAGAGAAGCAAGTGATTCACCTCATGGAGTTTCAGAAAGGCTTGAGAACTGGAAGCACTGAAACCATCTTTAGAAATAACTTTAACTGGCAACTCTGATTTTTGCCTCTACCTTCTAGTGAACTGTGAGTCTCATGGTGAATTCCAGAGGCAATCATATTGGACTACTGACCAGATGAGGCCTCTTCCACATTTCTCTGGATTGCTTGATTCCTAAATCCTGGTGTAACACCAGCAAGGTGATGAAGCCCTAAGAAGAAAAGAGAAAATACAGGTTGTGGTCCTAAAAGAGGCTTCAAAGCCGTATAGGATTTTACTCAAAAAGACAGAGAAATGTGACTTTGTGTGTGTGTGTGTGTGTGTGTGTGTGTATTTTAAACAGTGCAGTAAACCCAGCTTGTTTTAAAAATCTTATAAGAATTTGAAAAACAAACCTTCTTTTCCTTAGAAAATTTGCATCAGAAAAAAATTTAGAAAGTTTGACCAACACACACATAAGTTAGTATAGCAAGGTCCAATTGATATTAAGGGTGAGATTAGCATGTGGACAATAATATCGTTTCTCATGCACTTTCTTATTTCCCACCAGAGCCCATCTCTGTGTAGACCAAGGTTGAGAAAGTGGGTCTGTGGCTCTTTCGTGGGGCTCCAGTTCAGCTTTCAAATGGTTACTTCTTATAGAAATTCCTGCTCTTTTGAAGTACTTACATTTGCATCAACCATCCTTCATTCCAGTTTTTAAAATTAAGACTTTGGATCTAGTTGGGCTCTTGTTTCTCTTCTTCAATCCACATCCTGCCATTAATCTAGGTGATTCAGTACCCATTTGTCTCTTTCTATACCTTGGCATATCGGTTTTGGACCTGCTTTTCTCAATGAATCTTTGTCTCTGTTCTTCTTCTTACAGATCATACAAACAGACCTCTTCCACCTCCAAAATGAAGTATAACTTATCTACTGCTTCATAACAAATCATTGAAAAAATTAACATCTTAACACATTACATATTTGTTATTTCACACAGTTTCTATGTGTCGAGAATCCATGAGAGTCTTAGCTGGGTAATTCCAGAGTGGGCTATCATGAGACTGTATTGAAGATGTTGCCCCAGCTTCTTTCAGGTGGAAGCATGGCTGGGGCTGGAAGATCTGCTTCCAAGGCAGCTCACTCACGTGCCTGGAAAGTTAGTCCTGTTATTGGCTGGAGCCCTGTTGACTTCTCTGTGTCACTGCCTGAGTTTCCTCACTTCATGGCAGCTGGATTGTGCCATGATGCCCCCCCTGTTTTTTTTTGAGACAGAATTTGGTTCTTGTTGCTCAGGCTGGAGTGTAGTGGTGTGATCTCAGCTCACTGCAACCTCCACTTATCGGGTTCATGTGATCCTCCTGCCTCAGCCTCCCAAGTAGCTAGGATTACAGGTGCCCACGACCATGCCCAGCTAATTTTTTGTATTTTTAGTAGAGATGGGGGTTCACCATATTGACCCGGCTGATCTTAAACTCTAGACCTCAGGCGATCCACCCGCCTCAGCCTCCTAAAGTGCTGGATTACAGGCGTGAGCAACTGTGCCCGGCCCCATATGTCTTTTATGATCTAGCTTTGGAGGTCATATTTCATCTTTTCTGCAGTATTCTTTGGTTTTGTACAAATGGGCAGTATCCACTGTGGGAGGAGACTGCACAGAGGCATGAGACCCAGTTGGCAAGAAAAGGCATTGGTGGTCATCTTGGCATTGTCTACCACACCTCTGTTCCATTTAACCCATCAGTCCCATAGTCTCCCTGGGGCATACTCTGTTTTCCAAAATTGCACATTCAAACATCTTGTTATTTCACCATAAACTTTCTTCCCCTAGCTCTTTCATGCATTGATTTTTCTTCACCAGACTTTCTAGGCTGCAGATCACTCTGTTTTGAGATTATCTATCAGTATGCCTCCCAGTTGCAGGTCAGTCAAGGATACTGGTTTACAAACTTTGTTTTAGGAGACAGAAACTCTTAGGCAGCCCATAGAGAAAGTAAAGATTTCAGTTTCCTTGAGGAAAGGGGTGTGCAAAGGAATGCTGCTGGCTTGCTCATTCATCCCCCTTTGATGTTTTCTTTCTCTTAGGATCCAGGAAGTTTGAGAATCCAGTTTCAAGAAACAGGTCAAAAAAACCTCTTCATTTTTTTCCCTCTCTTTATTCCTGGCACAAACCATCAGCAAACAAAAATCATGGAGCATGTGAGCAATTGATAACTGAGAAGTCTAATCAAGGAACACACTAAAAACGGAGGCGAAACACTTGCAGAATTGTCCTCATGGTCCATCTGGTGATCCTGGGAACAAGTGTCTTTCAAGCCATGACCAGTCTTTCTACTTCTTCCTCATATTTTGTATCTGGCTTGCGTACATGTCACAGACTCAGGTATGGCCCCAAAGACTTGTCTGGTTAAACTGGTATGCCCATCTGTACATAGCAGTGAACTCCAGATCTGTCCCTCATGAGCTCAATTTTATGAACTGTGGTTAAATATGCTGCATAAATGTAGCTTGAGCCTCTGGGTGGTCTTTTCATCACATGTTTCGGCTACTTGGGATGTTTGCTAACTAGTGCATGTGCACAAAAATGAAGAGAGAATCATAATCTTACTCTGATAGGCAACAGAAGTAGAATTGAAATAGTCTGAACACAAAATCTATGTTTATATAAGAGCATTGGGGTATAGTTAGATATTATGATCTTTAGAAATAATCTGCCTTATAAGTGTCCAAATGTAGAGAAAAGTATTATTTAGAGTGAAAAAGCCAGTAACATTAATTTCAAAACCAATGTTGTTGAATTTAAGCAAATAAAATAAGACTTGGAATTTACAAAGAATAACATCATTGTATCATTATATTATCCTTTATCATCATTATGTCATTATTCAGTAATATAAAATTGAATAAAGAGAGATGAGTACACACTGGTGTTTTGAATAGTAAAATAAAATCTGAAAAAATACTAATAAATAAAAGCCAACAGTATATTAAAGGAATAATACACTTTGGACAATTGGGTTTTAGCCATGTCTTAAAAGTTGGCTTAATATCCAAATATCTAGTATTTAATTCCTCATATAACTCAAAAGAAAAAAGCCATATGATCAGCTCCATAGATTGTTAGTGAGTCTTCAGACAAAATTCAATGTCTAGTCCCAATGAAAAAAGACCTTTGTGAGAAGTGAAGAGAATGGTTCTACTTTAATATTATATATTAAGGTATAGGTGCATGTATGCCTGTGTATACATACACACGTTTATCCATACACACATATGATATAATATATAGAAATGAGATAAAACACCAAGGAATACTATCAACTAATGTGCAGGTTTTAATGTATACTACAGAAGAGGAGGGAATGAAATAATGAAATAAATGGAATGCTATATCCTGTTCTTATATAGGAAGAACTGATTTTGTATTTCATCAAAATAATCTACAAATGTCATATAATCTCAGTTAAAATAACATTTTTGCCAGGTACAGTGGTTCACACTTGTTACTTTCGGAGGCTGACAAAGGAGAATTGCTTGAGGCCAGGAGTTCAAGACCCTGACTCTAGAAAAATTAAAAAATTTAGAAAAATTAAAAAATTAGCTAGGCGTGGTGGTGTGTTTCTGTAGTCTCAGCCACTTGGGAGGCTGAGGTGGGAGGATCACTTGAGCCCAGGAGTTCAAGGCTGCAGTGAGCCATGATTGTCCCAGTGTACACCCCATTCTCGGTGACAGAGCAAAGTCTTGTTTCTAAAAAATCAAACAAAGATAAAAAATAAATAAATGGTATTGTTTGCTAGACCTAGAAAAACTGACACAAAGGTTTTCCTAGACAAATCAGCATGGCAAAGTATCCAGGAAGTTTCTGTGAAAAGGAATACTAAGGGCAGAGGAGAAGCCCTTCAAGGCTATTGGATACTAACAAACTTCTTATGGCAAGACAAGGAATGGAGGAATGGATGAAATAAAATGACACATTTCATTCTTGTATGGAAAGAACATTATTTTGAATTGGCAGCATTTATTAAATAACTACATACATTTTGATTTATTTCTTGGCCCTGTTCATTTCCACTGACTTACCCCTCATTACTAAAAAACTGGATTCCTGTTTCACTTCATTCAGCAAATTGAAGTTCTTTTGGCTCACACGAATTGGAAAAAAAATCACAGTGGAAGGGATAAATATGTATGTAGTCATAGAAATATATTCAAGATAGATTTAGGATAAAAAAAGTATACACAAGAGTGTGTTAGAGTAACATATTTGTATGTATAATTATATCTATTTTTATAATTTCTCTCTTTCTCCTGACATATGAAAATATTTTAAAGCTTTCCTTGAAGATGACAAGTTAATTGTGGAGAGAAAATGCATTCTGACTGGGATGTGAATAGGATTGTATGGGAGACTTGACTCCAACGTGCATGCTGTATTGTTATTTTAAAAATGGCATCAGAGATTGTGTTGACTGTTAGTTACTTACTGTTTATGCTTTTCCCTATCAATAATTATAATTTTTAAAATGTGCTTTCTAAGGTACTAAAATAAGTGATATAGAAATAAGATATCCCAAATACAGCAGTAAGTGAAACAAACACATTGTATACTAATTATTATATCTAGAAGGTAAGATTAAAGGAAACTTTCATTTTTTTTGGATGTAAAATTTGCATATGTTTGCATTATATTTAATCATCAAAAAAATTGCTGGGCTCAGCGGTACATGTCAGTAGCCCCAGCTGCTTGGGAGAATGAGGTAGGAGGAACCCTTGAGCCCAGGACTTTGAGGCTAGCCTGGGTAACATAGTAAGATCCCATAAATCCAGTCATGAGCCTAAAGTCCATTTAATCTTAAAAAAACCTTTTTAATTGTTTAATCCGCTAGGGAGTAAAATGTTTTGAAGTCTTTGTGTATAAAATAGAAAATAATCAATTAAAGAAATTTTGAATTCAGTATGTTTCTATTTGGAGAATAAAGACACTTTACTAATTTTAAATATCTTAAACCAGATTTCCTGTACTGTGGATCAACTCTTGTGAGCTGATTTGCAAATCAGACCCATATGCAAGTGAACCATATTCTGCACATACTATATGAACATTCATCTTCATCTGGCTACCTTTAAAATGTCATAACCTTTGATCTACTCTATCTCTGATCTGCTTCAAGGACACAATCTTAGCTACAGTAAACACTTCATGTAAAAACATGTTTAATTCCATATTACTTCTAAAAGCAAAAAATGGAAGCAACCTAAATGTGCAACTTACGGAATTGCTTAATAAACTCATGGAATTTTAAAGTAGCCATAAAATAGGATTTTTTCCTGATGTGTTTATATTAATGAAGGAAAAACACTGATTATATTTTGCTAAGGGAAACTGGAAGAAAACCAATAGTCTTTGAAGTCTGAATATAACTTAAAAAAACTTATGACTCTGCATGGCTGAAAGTTTTAATGCTTTAAATTGAGTTGCTTTGACATTTTACAACCCATGAAGACATCACTAAACTGTATAGCGTAATTTTTTTCCTCCAGTAGAAAGAAAAGGCAAATCTACCAAGATAATTGGTTATTTAGAAAGGCTTTGACATTTATTTGATCTCGATCAAACTGAACAATATTTGGTTTCTCTTAACATTTGCATTTTATATGCCTCATGGAGATACTTAGTGATATTCAACAACCTTGCAAATGGAGTGGATGCTGCCAGACAGCTACGAACAGCTGTAGAACAATTTCAGAAGCTGCTTACCCAAGAAGTCTAATGGGGAAGGTCATGGCTGTCCTTGCCTGTGAAGCAAACAGGAAAGAATATCACAAAGGAGGAAATCAGCTGTTGAACCAAAGAATTTAAACACTGAAAAAATGCCAACCATTGAAGACAGTTGCTCTGTCACAGATAATCCCAAGGACTCTCTATACTCTACTTCTGTCAGCCCAACAATTTGCTCAGCTATTGCTATTTTGGGAAGGAATTTCCACCAAGCTGGCATATCTTCAGCCCCTGAGGTTTCCTCTGATGGACTGATCAGCAGGTGTTGAAAAAGCCTGTTGCAGAAATATCACAGACCCAGTGTGCTCATTTGACTTCTGTAACTGTGACTGTAGTTTCATCTGAATGTATTGTTTCTTAATCAGGAAGGCTTTCTGTAGGGAAAAATCAAAACAGATTATTTATGACATTTTTAGGTAACTACTTTTCCATAGAGACAGCGCCTGCATTTGTTAATATGCTTTATTTTTATGAGTTATAAAATGAATACTGTACTAATGATTATACAACTGAAACCTAAATTAATATAACACAGAATAAACTTTTCAAATAAATGTTGTCATTATAAGCCTAAAAATGCAGTCAGGCCTCCATATCCATGGACTTTGCATTTGGTGATTCAACCAATGGTGGATCAAATATATTTTTTAAATGGAATCATACAATGAAACATAATACAACAATGAAACCTAAGACAAATAAAAACAATACAGTAAAACACTATAAAGCATTTACGTTGTAGATATTATAAGGAATCTAGAGATGATTTAAAGTATATGGGAAGTTACACATATATTATATAAAACACTACACTGTTTTTTGTAAGAAACTTGAGCATCTGTAGATTTTGGTGTCTGCAGGGGGTCCTGAAACCAATCCCCCTTGGATACCGAGGAACCACTGTAATCGTGTTTTTCTAAGAGATAAAAGGAAATTGAGTGGAATTAAGGCTAAGTTATCCAAGTGTACCTGATTCCTGACAAGGCCAGTCTGAATGATGAGCAGGACTTTGAATTACTTTGACAGAAGTAATTTTGAGGGAATAACATGTAATATAATTTGAAATAAAGGTATAGTAACCTTAAAAAGAACATTATAACTGAATATTGTGAATGGGGTGAATTTGTTAAATGAATAACTTTGATAAAGTTTTCATGCACAGGCAAAATGTATTCACGAGATTTCTACGTAGTGATGTGCTTTTACTTTGTAATTTGTAGTTCTCAAAAGACTTAAAAAAAATGAAGTCCACACTTAACACTTAAAAAAATATATATATATATATAAATATAAAGTGCCCACTCAATTATCAGTGATGTGAGCACCGCAGAGTCAGGAGTTTCCATAGAAGTGTTCACCTAACTTCCTTACCCTCAGTGAGTTGTGAGAGGACCTCTCCTGAACCCACAAAGCAGGTACAATCAAGGTCCACCTTCCCATTCATGGACTTTCCCCTCTTCATTGCCTCACACAATGTCATAACTGGAAGAGTTGACCTTGTCTGATCTCCCAAGAGAAGATGTCTTATCCAAGGTCACAAAGCTACCAAGCTTCAGCTGAGTTGAGAAGCAGCTGGTCCTATTCTTTGACTCTCTGGGCCACCCCAGCCTGGGGAAGTGCTATCAGTGTGAGGCCCATGGTCCCTGAAAGCATCACAGAAATAGGTGAAGATGGGGAGAGAGCTTCTCCCCTCCTAGTGAAAGACAGGAATAATCATTAACTTTGCTTAGTTAATGATCCCAATAAACAAGTGTAGCAGATGAGTGAGAAGAGAAGGAAAGAGAATCGGACTTGGGATCCAGGAGCTGAGATGACCTTAGGGGCACTCTTCTGCCTCAGGCCACCCTGAGGCATTGGGAGCTTCTAACTGGGCTGGATGGGCAGCTATTACTCACTGGTGCTTGTTCCTGGCATGAAAAGGTGACTGAGGGAAGTGGGGAGATTTTTTTAATTGCATTTTAGGTTTTGGGGTACATGTGAAGAACATGTAAGATTGTTGCATAGGTACACACATGGCAATGTGCTTTGCTGCCTTCCTCCCCATCACCTATATCTGGCACTTCTCAAGTGGGGAGATTTTTAATCAGGCAACCACCATGGGGGTGGACAGTAAGTAATAAGCAAAGAAATGCAGGTCAGTAGCAAAAAGGGAGAAGCCACGTCCTTTGAGCTTTTCTGAGAAATCCAAGTGGTATGCAGCTAGAGAGATGTGGCTGGGGATGACAGTGGGTCAGAGACTTGGCAGGAGGACACTGATCAGATCAAGTAGAAAGCCACAGGGGGGCAGGGGAGGATGAGGACCTCAGTGATTCCTCTGAAGAAAAAGTAGCTCTATGGGAGTAGATTAATTCAGATCAAGGGAGTGAGCCTGGGCAGAAGTTATGAGTAAAGAGAGGTGGCGTTTTGCAATATGAGTCCAGAGCCTGCTGAATCATGGAGGGGTGAGGACGTTGGTGATAGGGCAGACTGCTCCCAGGGCAGAAGGGCTGGAATGCAATCAGTGCCCCACAGAAAGGACCAAGGTCTACTGTCCCAGCAACCCGAGTTCACAAGGCTGTAGGATCGAGTCTCCAAAACCCGAGAGATCAACTGCAGGGCATACCCTGCTCCCTGGCCTGCTCTAGTCCCTGTCCCCATCAAGGTCACCTCAGATGGGAGTGCTAGGGTTTACCTGCCATCTGTCTGAAGAACTGACTCTGAGGCAATTTGTTAAACACACTTAGGCCATTAAACTTCTCCCCATACACCAACATAAATTCAGGTGCTAAATGTAAAAAACAAAACAAAAAATAACCATAATAAAATACATGCAAACCTTTTTTTGTTCTATGGTGGTGAAGGAGTTTTCTACCCATAAAGGCAAACAAAGAAAATATAAAGGCATAGTGCGATAAATCTGATGACCTCTAAAAGCTCCTAACTGTAAAACTAAAACAAAATCCTCGTTTAAAAAGAAATGGCAAGTGAAAGAAATGAAAGGAAAGCCTGGCAAGCTGAGGCCTTGCAATTCAATAAGAAAATGAGCAGTATATTTAAAATTTATAAAACAATAAATATATGAAATAACATACAGTCAACACTCTGTATCTAAGGTTTCTACATCCGTGGATTCAACTAAATATGGATAAAAAATATTCAGAAAAAAATCATCTGTACTAAACATGGACACTTTTTCTTGTTATTCTCTAAACAATACAGTATAACAACTGTTTACATAGCATTTACATTGCGTTAGGTATTATAAGTAATCTAGAGATGATTGAAAAGTTATATGCAAATATGCCATTTCATGAGGGATGCGAGTATCTGTGGATTTTAGTATCCATGGGGGTCCTGGCACTAGTTCCCCATGGATACCTAGGAATAACTACATATTACATTAGCTTGACTTAATTTTGTCTCAAAAACTGTCAAAAAAGTAATTAGGACATTAACAGAAGTTATGAGTAAAGAGAGGCGGCATTGTGCAATGTGAGTCAAGAGCCCGCTGAGTCATGGGCTGAGGGGTGAGGACGTTGGTGATAGGGCAGACCACCCCCAGGACAGAAGGGCTGGAATGTAATCGGTGCCCCACAGAAAGGACCAAGGTCTACTGTCCCAGCAACCCGAGTTCACACCTAAAAGCAAGGTAGGATCAAGCCTCCAAAACCCTTGCATCTCAATATATTCTGCACATGCATAACGTCATGAAATTAAGTGTCTGGAGCACTAAAGGCCACGATCGGCTGGGGTTGAAACTCGAATTCCAAACATGAATGAGCTTGATGACAAAACTACAGAGCATTCTTCTCCTCCATTTAAATTCTTTGTATGGTTGGGCTTTCAAATGTTCACACTGGACACTTACACTATTGGACATTTTTCATAACATGAACGTCTCAGGACCAAAACGCAAAGCCTGTATCCTCTTTAACTCCATTTTTGCACGTCCAGTACCTTGCCAAAAAGGAAACCCTGCACACCTCACCCCAGGCTCTCAGAGCGCTCAGCGTGCTGCGTTTAACCTCAGCCCCTTCGGTTCCTCGTGTGGAGTCCACATCTCTCTGCTTTCCTTCCTTTACGTTTCCAGGCCTGTCCCAGATGGCGCAATGCCGCCTCTGCTCTGATACCCCTGAGAGCCTCAGAGTAAATCAACGCACGGGGGCCCTTGCCTACCCAAGACCTAGATTCTGCCTCCAGAACACCGGGGATATAGAAACTGAAAAGGCCTCATAGTGGAGAAACGAAAGCGAAACTCACGCCCTAGCTAGGAGCTCGCGCGCTGGTCTGGATATAAACTCCGGCGCCACTTCGGTGGCTTAGAGCCCGCAGTACCCGCCGGGCCGCGCGGACCCTCAGCCAGGCGCTGCGCTCCCGCCTGCTCCGCCTCTTCCCGCCCGACGCGCGGCGCTCACGCTCCTGGGACACTGCGGGTCCGGGGTCGGGTGAGGACTGTGGGTGACGCGGGGTGTCTCCCGAAAGCTTGGAGCGGAGTCGTCCCGCGGGGGTTCTGGGTTTCCTTCCGCACACAGATGGGCCGGGGTGGGGTGGGGGGGCCCGAGAACTTCGCGTGTGCGGGGAGGTGGGGCGCCCTCCGGGCTCGGGCAGGCGGAGGTTCGGCTTGGGGAGAGGGGTGAAGAGGGACAGAACAGTGCTCAGGTATTTGAGGGGTCCTCTTGACCCGAGGGGGCCACCACGCCCGGATAATTTTTGTATTTTTAGTAGAGTCGAGGTTTTACCATGTTGGCTAGGCTGGTCTCGAACTCCTGACCTCAGGTGATCCGCCCGCCTTGGCCTCCCAAAGTGCTGGGAAGACAGGTGTGAGCCCCCGCACCCGGCCTCATCTCCTCCTATTTATCGTGGCACTTCATGAGGGGATACATACTGAGGAGAAAGTGAGGGTCCTCGGATCTGGGAACAGCCAATCCAACCTGGACATGAACCGCAGCAAGCCGCTTCCTTTTTTTCCGTCTTGAATTTAAGTTCTTAATAGCGGAAATCAGTTGTATTATTTCCCTGGAAAGGTACTTCGTTCTCTTTCCCGGTCACTTTTGTTTTCAAAGTTACATTGATAAATGTATAATAAACTCCTCAAGGTTTTCCATAATCAAAGAAGCTGACATCGTCCATGATGGGGTCTTAAAGATTATGAAAGCTCCTAATGACTGCTAGAAAAAGCGGCCAGAACTAGTCAGAAGGAAGTCCTTTAAAGACACAATAAGAGGTTCAAACTAAAACATCAGTGAGATACAGACGTTTGTGATTTCCAGTATTCTCCTGAAAGCAGTAACATACCATTCAATGAACCTAAGATTTGCTGTTTGAAGTTTAGTGGAACTCAGGTGTTGAGAGTGGAGGGTACTAAGTAATTGAGGGTGGGTTCTGCTTCCAAGGCTCTTACCCTTCTATCCCAAAGACATTGGAGGTAGTTTAGTGTGAATACTTCCTGATATTCTACAAAGAAAGAAACAAGTCTCTGTCTATAGTTCCTCTCTCTCTCTCTCCATCCATTCATCAGTCCGTCCATTCATCCATTCATCATCTGTCCATCTCTAGATCTATACATTTTAAAAGATATTTTGGCTGTCCCACTGGTGTGCTTTGCTCACTTCATGATCAATTTGTAACTTTCAGTCTCATTTAGTAATTGCTGTATGATATCCCATGGTATGCTGGGCCATAACTGATCAGTTTTATTTGAATTAGAAGAGAAAGACATAAAACAAAAATTAAATGTCCTTTTCTAGTACTTTCCCCTTCATACTCAGTCTCACAGTTTTAGTCCTCCTGAGGCGTTACTCCATAATATACTCATAAATTTCTTTCTTAGTTGCTTATAAATTATATGCTTAGAAATCGACTTTTCGTTTTACCAACTTTTGATAGACTCCAGCAACTCCCTGTGAAAGAAAGTTTGCCTTCCCGTATGAGTTCTATATTTTTAAAAATTCTCCCCAGGATTAGCTTTATGACTTTTGATAAAATACCCGTGTTAATTTTCATCCTTGACTATATTGATATGGGTGGAAATCTCCGCAGTTTTCACTGCTGCAGCCTCATTTTCTGCTCTGTAGGTATGGAGACCTGCTGGTCTTCATAAAAATGGTTATATCAGTAAAACAAACAGCAGGTTATAAAAAGGGTTTTTTAAAATATAAAAAGGGTTATTTATGTAACCCTTTTTATAACCTGCTGTTTGTTTTACTGATGTAATCATTTTTAAGACAACTCATAGTTTATTTGGAAATATAATTCTCTAAAAAATGTACCCAGCTTCTGATGCTCTAGTTAGTTCCCTGTGTCATTAATTACACCCAGAGAGTTTCTATTTTCATCCTTAATTCCCTCTCAAATTAGTGGAATCTGTCTTAAGTTCATTTGAAATGATAGTCTGGCTTGAGAAGGGCACATCTCCATGTAATACTTCCGGTAAGGCTAAGTCCTTTTGTTTAACTGAGAATTCTTTATGAGTCTATGTTGAGCAAGTTTCCCCCCGCCCCCGTCTTATCGCTTTTTATTTGCAGTACAGAAGCTGTCACCTGTGTGACCCAAATTTCTTGGCTCCCTTCCTTCTCCCTCCCTCCTCTCTCTCTTTCCTTCTTTCCTTCCCTCCCTCCCTCCCTCCCTCCCTTCCTTCCTTTCTCTCTCTTTCTCTTATATCTTTTCTTTCTTGGACGGGGTCTCACTTTGTTGCTCAGGCTGGTCTCAAACTCCTGGCCTCAAGCGATCCTCCCACATCAGCTTCCCAAAGGGCTGGGATTATAGGTGTGAGCCACTGTGTCCAGCCAATTCTCTTCCTTCTGGCTCTGCGTATTTCTTTTTCCCTTTCTTCAGTCATAGCTCCTCAAAAACAGCAACTAAAACACGTACACTGACCTTCAACCTTTTCCAATTACTTTTCTGGGAGTATCAGGCTTGGCACGTGCTTGGCTTCCTAGTTTTGAAGGGGATGATTTCTACCAGATATTTTGCTCTGCGTCACTTTGGTTTCCAGCTTTTAAGCCCAAGAAGCCTAGTTTCTTACTGACTGTTGTTATCTGTCCAGTAGGTTGGAGCTACATACCATGTTTGCTTGATTTTATAATCCACGTCTTCTCTTTTTACATCTAAGATGAGGATGAAAATTACAAATCTGTGGTATGTTATAGCTTAATTGGTAGGATTAAGAAAATTAATGGTACACAAAATGATGGTGCATCTTTCAATTCATGGCTTTTTAGATTAAAAGAATGATAGAACTGTACAACTATGTAAAGATAGGAAGGATTTCACTTCTGTACTAATTTCTGTACCAGTAAGGGAATGCTAACTTCTGTAGCAATTACATCTTCTAAATTTCAATGGCATTACACAATGGAAATGTATATATTGTCCTAAGAGTTCAAAGCAGATGTTCCTGGCCAGTGGGCCCGATAGTGGTTCAGGGACCCAGTTTCTTCCATATGGTAGTTCCACTGTTCCCTGGATTCTTAATATTCTTTGCACCTAACTTTTCAGAAGAATAGTAAGAATAGAGAAAGTATACCTACTTCTCAAAAGTCTGTCTATCACTTCCACTCGTATTCCACCGGTAAGAACTAATTTCATGGTTACCTCCAGATGTAAAAGAATGGGGAAAATCTAGTCATTGGCCAGACAGCTACTTCTTAGTGATAATTCTTACATGTGGAAGGAGGAGCATGAATTTTAGTGGATAGTTCAATGACTCTGATCTGATACATATGATTTTTTTTCAATTTTTTAAACTTTAGTCAGAATCCAAAAGAAAGTTTTCACAGTGCAATTGGTAGATAAATACCTTGTTTCTTAATCTATAGGATTTCTTTCTCTTTCTCTCTTTCCTCATCTCTGACTCTGTCTTTGTCTCCCCTCACCATTCTCTATTAGTTCTTATAATTAGAGGCATGAACAGTTTTTTCTTAATTTTTTATATTTTTGTTAAGAGTTCACATAGATGGTATCATATGCCATTCAGAGACAGAGAATGTCTTACCATCTCTATTTTTATGATGTTAGTATCCATTGATGTTCAATGTCTGGATCCATTAATTCATTAGATGTTTCAAAATGAGGAAAATATAAATTGCTCATTGCTTTTATTTTTTGAACTGGGTGACATCTATAAACACAAACTTCTCATATATTTGCTTAATCGGGGTTACACTTTGTATTGACAAAGGGGGATTTTTTTCATTGCAAAACATGTTCTTTTTAAAAACTTTTATTATTTAAAACTTTTTTTTTTGATTTATCTTCTCTCTTAGTTTGCTAACGCTGCCATAACAAAATACTATAGACTGGTGGCATGTACATTTCTCACTATTCTGGGGGCTGTGAAGTACAAGATCAAGATTCTGGTTGATTCAGTTTCTGGCGAGGGGTCTGGCTTGTACATGCCTACCCTCTTACTGTGTCCTGTATCCTCACGTGACAGACAGAGAGAGAGAGAGAGAGAGATTATGAGGTCTTGGATAGTTGTTGTTGTTGCTGTTGCTCTTCTTCTTCTTCTTCCTCCTCCTCCTCCTCCTCCTCCTCCTCCTCTCTTCTTCTTCTTCTTCTTCTTCTTCTTCTTCTTCTTCTTCTTCTTCTTCTTCTTCTTCTTCTTCTTCTTCTTCTTCTTCCTCTTCTTCTTCCTCTTCTTCTTCTTCTTCATCATCATCATCATAGCTAGCACTGACTTGGGGGCTTTCTCTGTCCCAGGTAGGGGAACACTTGGTGGATTTGATACTCAAGCAGGTTGTGTTTTAATGAGTCACTTTATGATACAATTATTTTCAGTAACAATCATGAAATAAAGCAAGTAATAATAGTGGACAGAAAGGAAACATGAACGTGGAACACTTTTTAATGAAGTTTGCATATTTAATCATGCCAACAAATAATAACAATGAAAGGCAAAAAGGAAAATGAGAAATAGATTAATTCTTTAAATTTGAGTTAATGTATATTTTGGAAAAAATACAAAAGAATGGAAGTTTTGTAGAATGGAATCATTCTCTGCAAGTTTCAGAGAATGATTTGTGCAAACCTGACAACACTGAAGTAATTTAATTTGTTTTTTCGGCTTTACAATCAGTTTGTAATAATTTCTCCTGTCCCAAAACTACCGTCCAAATGTGAGGGTCAGAGACTCCAGTTGCACCCAAAGTAACTCAGAAAATTCTGAACCTTCATGATCTTGCTCTAGAAATCAGTGCACATAGCTACGTTCATGTATGTTATATCCATGGCTGACTGTGTAATTGGCTGACTCATGTAAATAAAATGTTTACTAAAGGATGGGAAATAAAAATGGGCTAATTTGAAGTTTGCTGAAGAAGTTTTATGCTATCAAAACTCAACAGTAATCACAGTAATTGTTTAGAACTTGTTTTAGATCAGCAATTCTTTCCCCCTAGGTAGGCATATTTTATCTCAAATAACATCTGGAATTTTCAATGCATGATGATAATAAACTTTGAGTTATTTTTGCTTTTAGATTTTGTATGGACCATGAATTCCCTGATTTCTGACTCCCTGGTCCCAGCACAGTGCTGAGTGCATTGCACTCAATGACTTAATTTTCACAGCTGCTATTATTCCCAGCTGATAGACGAAGTCCAGAGATGGCAGTTAACTTGCCCAAGGTCACACAGTGAGTGGTTTGTCATTATGAATTTGAATCTAGGCAGTCTCTGAGATTGCAATTATGACCAGAAGGGCTATATACTGTCTCAAAAAAAAAAAAAAAAAAAACCATCACACACTCCGGTTATATGGAAATAACTCACATATTCATTGCTGTCTATGTAGCTTTTCTCCTTCCCTTTTCCTCCCCCTTCTTTAGCTCAGAATGCATTTGGGGGAAGCACAAATGATTTGAATTTCTGGTGTACATGGAGCTACTACATCTGCTGAGATTTATAACTCTCAAAGCAAAGAAGATAATTGAGAAGATACCTTTGGATAAAGAACCTGAATGTACCAACTAGAATGTTTGAGAATTTTAATAAATCACCTGAATATATAAGCCAACGGTTGCAAGGACTGAAAAAACATTTTAAATCCTTTCTCTGAAAAGACTATTAAAAACACAGAAAATGGAATACTAAGAGGAACATTCCAGAAAAGCTCAGCAGGACAACTTAGCAAAACAACACATCAATGACTACTTTTGACAGTCTGTGGAAGTCTTTGCCAGTAAGGGAAGACGCTGAGCTGCCCACGATGGTTTTGTTTTTACTCCTGTAACCTAGTCATTAAAACCTCCCATGGAGCCTTTGCTCGGTGGTACCTCAGGCTGGAATAAGACAACGGTCTTCTTGTTCATCGCCTACACCTGCCAATGGTTGAGAGCCATAAATCGGGATGTTCAAAACAATTGCTCGTTCCTTGATGTCATCCCAAACGTATCCATCATACAAATGAAATGAGCTTCCTGTAGTTTAGCACTCCTGTTCCCATACCTCAAGACAAGCTTCTCAGGATGGCATTCCCAAAGAATAAAAAGTAGAAGATCAAGAGAAAACAGATCCAGTTTTGCCTAAGTCTCTTTAAATCATCGCAATTGTCTGTCGACCAAGAGTTCAACCGTTCTTTCTAGTTTATATATATATATATATATATATTAGATACATATATATATATATTTTTTTATTTTTATTTTTATTTTTTTTATTTTTCTAAATTTTTTTATTGCATTTTAGGATTTGGGGTACATGTGCAGAACATGCAAGACAGTTGCATAGATCATGGCCGTGTGTTTTGCTTCCTTCTACCCCTTCACCCACATTTGGCATTTATCGCCAGGCTATCCCTCCCCCGCT
>CAUYOR010010107.1:0-28723 GCA_963573925.1 Callimico goeldii
GGAAAGATGGGCGTTCATGGGGGGGGGTTCGTGCCAGGGGGGAGGGGTCACTGAGGACGAGGTGGCGGTTCATGGGGGGGTTGTGCCAGGGGGAGGGGTCACTGAGGGAGAAGTGGGCGTTCATGGGGGGTCGTGCCAGGAGGAGGGGTCACTGGGGGAGAGGTGGGTGTTCACGAGGGGGGCAGTGTGGGGGAGGGGTCACTGAGGGAAAGATGGGCGTTCATGGGGGGGGGTTCGTGCCAGGGGGGAGGGGTCACTGAGGAAGAGGTGGCGGTTCATGGGGGGGTTGTGCCAGGGGGAGGGGTCACTGAGGGAGACATGGGCGTTCACGGTGGCTCGTCAGGGGGTGGAGGTCCCTGAGGGAAGGGTGGGCGTTCGCCCAGCCGGGAGTCACCGAAGGAGGGGACCGAGAGAGGGGAGCGTGCGTCCAGGGAGTCTTGAGGGCAACCGGCGGGTGTGGGCTGCCGGGTGAAGGTAGGCCAGGCCCCTCACGCCCGCTCCGTCCCGGCAGCGGATACGCGGGCCGTCACTCACCGCGGCTGGAGGTGAGGCGGCCAAGGGCTCCCGGTGAGGACGAGCGCAGCGACCGCGGATGGGGCGGCGAGGCCACCTCACCGGACCAAACCGGCCGGCCCACGCGACGCGCACGCGGGGCAGCCGGCCAGCACTACGCAGGCGCGGCTCGGACCAATCGGCGCCAAGAGGACCAGGAGTGAGGGCGGGGCGGGGCGCGGCGCGGGACGCAGGGCGCAGGCGCAGGCGCAGGGCCCCGTCCGCCCGGATCTAGTTCGTTCATTCATTCGCACGTGGACAATGAGTTGTATTTGCCCGCCCGCTGGACACCTGCTCAGCGCCGGCCACACTGACAGGCACCGCTGGCCGCTCCCCTCGTGGGCCCTACAATCTAGGCGGGGAGGGTAGATAAGCATGCAGTTAGAAGAGCACCAGGCAAAGCAGCTGGGATGGGGCGGGCCGAGGCCTGTTTTAAATTGGGCAGGGGAGTCGGGGTGCCTAGGAAAGTGAGATGTGACCTGGGATCCAAAGATCCACAGAATAGAGCCCTTCCTCTTGCCTGTGACCACTGCAATGGTGGGACATGTCCCTGGTTTCATCGTGTCCACTATAGACAGGTGAGCTTTGGACCATCGGGCAGCCTTCCCCTGCATAACCTGCCCATCCACTCAGAG
Source organism: Callimico goeldii (assembly GCA_963573925.1). Taxonomy (NCBI): domain Eukaryota; kingdom Metazoa; phylum Chordata; class Mammalia; order Primates; family Cebidae; genus Callimico; species Callimico goeldii. Next base: position 1,188 of record CAUYOR010010107.1, read on the forward strand.
TGAAACCAGTAGCACTTATCGCTGCTGCCCATTTCTTCATAGTGCTTATCCCCTGAGTTATTTCATCTGACCTGCAAGGATGCAACCCGCTTCTTCATTTTGCTCACAGCTATAGCCTACTTGTCTACACTGCCACATAGTAACGCTTTATAAAAAGCTGAATAAACCAGTAATTCATCCAACTCCGATCAGCTTTGATTTTCTTGAACAGCCAAGTGTTGATCCTCCCCCACTCCAGCACTAGTGGTAAAGTTGTCATAAAATATGCTACATTAAATATTCATTGAATAGGGATAAAACAGAACCACACTACAACTGGAGAAATGAGACACAAATACTATTGTTCAGCCCAAGGTACTACCAGAGAAGCAGAACATCGGGGAGAAATGAATGAATGAATGCACGCTTAGTTATGCGGGGTGGTCTTCAAAGAAGGAGAAATACTTTGCAACAAAGGACAATAGAGCGCAAAGTCAGGGAGACAGGAAAGGCTGAACAGGGGGCAGAGCGATGCTGCTCTGGGGGCCGTCAGAGTGCAGGTGGCTACACAGGATCAGGCAGGACGTCTGAATAAAGGTTCCCGAGGAGGGGACCATGTGACAAAAAAGTTGATAGGGCCTTATTTTAAAAATTAATTCATGGCCAGGCACAGTGGCTCACACCTGTAATCCCAGCATTTTGGGAGGCTGAGGTGGGCAGATCACTTCAGCTCAGCAGTTCCGGCCCAGCCTGGCCAACATGGCGAAACCCCGTCTCTAGTCAAGAATACAAAAAGAAGCCAGGCGTGGTGATGTGTGCCTGTAGTCCCACCTACTCAGGAGGCTGAGGCAGGAGAATCACTTGAACCCAGGAGGTGGAGGTTACAGTGAGCCGAGTTTGTGCCACTGCACTCCAGCCCAGGCAACAGAGACTCTGTCCCCATGCCCCTACCACACACAAAAATGTTCATGCACTTGAACTACTTGAACAAATTGAGTGTGCAAAATGTAGAGTAAGCAGCCCTTGATCCCTGCCCCCCAGTCTCTACTTCCACAGAGGCAGTGTTAACACAACATACACTCCTCCCTCAGGACCTCCCATGGGTACCAAAATCAGAGGAACTCAAGCCCCTGATGCAAAATGCACGTAACTCACAAACATTTCCCGTATAGGTTAAATCATCTCGGGGTCACTTATCATACTAAATGCAATGTCAATGCCATGTAAGTAGTTGCTACATAGCATTGTTTAGGAAATAATGATGCCCCACCCCCACCAAAAGTCTGTGGAGTCTCTGTCAATCAGGCTGGAGTGCAGTGGTGCAATCTCAGCTCACAGCAACCTCCACCTGCCAGGTTCAAGCCATTCTCCTGCCTCAGCCTCCCAAGTTGCTGGGACTACAGGTGCATGCTACTACGCCTGGCTAATTTTTTTAATTTATTATTATTATTATTATTTTAGAGATGGGGTTTCTCCATGTTGGCCAGGCTGGTCTCGAACTCCTGACCTCAGGAGTTCCTTGGCCTCCCAAAGTGCTTGGATTACAGGCGTGAGCCACAGCGACCGACCCTGGCTAATTTTTTGTATTTTTAGTAGAGATGGGTTTTCACCGTGTTAGCCAGGATGGTCTAGATCTGCTGACCTCATGATCCGCCCACCTCAGCCTCCCGAAGTGCTGGGATTACAGGCCTGAGCCTTCTCGACCAGCAGAGACACATTTTTGTTTCTGAGTATTTTCGATCCTTGGTTAGTTGAACTCGTGGACATAGAATCCACCAAATGCAAGGCCAAATACTTTCAGGGTATTCAATGAACATCCAGGCAAATCACCAGTTCCATCCTGGTAGCCTACTTCACAATCATATCCCCGAGCAGAACACACGGCTGTACTCACTCGCTTGTAGTGGCTGCACTGCATTCCACCGAATGTATATAGCAGAATCTGCCCAGTAAAATGGGACCTTTAGAAAAGTTTGGCAGGGGGGAACAGATGCTGCAGCAACAGCATGGCAGGGCGCCCTATGGCAAAGGAATCTCCTCTCCTGCTGCCCTGGATCACAATGCCCAACTCCGGGGTGTTGGTGGCAGCCGTCACAGGATCTGACATCTAAGTAGGTGGCGTGACACACTCTGGGCTCAGAGGCTCCCTTAGGGTCTTGACAGCTGTGTGTAGACACAATCACCTCACCCCCTGGCCCCTGGTCTCCACAGGACAGCAAACAAAAATGCAGCCTCAAGGCCAGATAAGCCCGCCGTAGGGCCTGTTGCCACAGGCACGCCTGGCAAAGACGTGAGGGTGGGGTGAGGATGAGAGAAACAGTAGGCTTTGCAGAATCCGCATTCTCCACTGAGCGTACGAGAGGCAAGACACTGAGTGCAGGTCCCAGCATGGGGCTGGACCCTCAAGCCACCTTGGGAGAGGGGACCTGGGGACACACAGGCCCTGGAGGCGGCGGCCACCCGCCTCAGTGATGCAGCTGGTAGGCACGGAGTGCAGGTGCACCAGGCACTGCAGTACAGACCCCCAGGGGCCAGGGAGCACTAGCCGGGCTCCACAGCTGGCTTTCCCACCCACCCTGGTATCTGCACTATCACCTGCAGACACCAAGTGTGCAACCAGAGCCTGGGAGCTTTCAGTCCGGAAGACGTGTGTCCCGGGCACCCCCATTCTTGTGATGGGAGAAAAGATCCCGAAAGCAACCAGGGGCTTCTGGGATGCTTCTTTATTTTGCATAATGTATGCATATCCAATTAAAAGTATGCATTGATTTTTATAATCAGATGTGAAAAAACAAAAAAGAGACATTCACAAGCAGAAGAAAAAGAGAAGCAACAACTCCCAGGCCAGCTGCTCAGGGGTATTTCCAGTGGCGAGCGCCTGTGAGCAGGAGGCAGCCCCACCCTTCTCAGGCGCACGGATGGGGGCGGTGGAAGGATGGTGAGGGGTGCTGTGAGGCTGGCCGGCCACACGGGGCAGGGCGGCACCAGCTCCTTCCTCCACGGCTGCCAGGTGGCCTCGGTGGATGTGATTTCCCGGGAAACCTCGGGCACGCCTGCTCCTTCCGGGTCCTCCTGTGGCCGCGGAGTGGGTGGGGGAACACCTCTAGCTTCAACATTATTTGCTCGGTTTTTTTTTTTTTTGTCACACAAATGAAAACCCCAATTGGCATCTCATTTTAACTTAAATACTAGTTTTCTATGAAAGACAAAATGAAAAAAATATACAAAAAGGTCATTTTATTTTGCCTTTTGTTTGGTAGGCTGTCAATGCCCTTTAGAATCCTACTACTCAAGTACAAATGCTTCTGTTTACAAAGTATTTACAGTTTGTCTTGTTCGTATCTTAAAACACAACAGCTATCTGGTTACAACAGTTAACGAAACAGTAATAAAGGTCACAAAGAGAAACCCCCGTCTTAGCAGGCACCAAATCTGAACCTTCTACTTCCTGCCAGATGCTCTGAAAACAGTGTGGCTTTCCTTAGGATACACGCCTTTCTTTAAAAAATTAACAGGGCAACTCCTTCCCAGCGTCGACAATTACCGTCTGACGGTGTTTGGGCTGCTGCCTTTACACTCCACGTTCTGTTTCTCACTCTTGCTTCTTGTACTGAAATGAACCCTGATTCACAAGGGGGAGGCCTCAACAACAGAGTCCTGAACAGGTACTTAACCTTTTTTTTGTTTTTTTGGAGACAGGAGTCTCGCTCTGTCGCCCAGGCTGGAGTGCAGTGGCACAATCTCAGCTCACTGCAGCCTCTGTCTCCGGGTTCAAGCGATTCTCCTGCCTCAGCCTCCCGGGTAGCTGGGACTGCAGGCACACACCGCCATGCCCGGCTAATTTTTTTGTAGACATGAGGTTTTACCGTGTTGCCCAGGCTGGTTTCGAACTCCTGAGCTCAGGCAATCTGCCTGCCTCAGCCTCCCAAAGCGCTAGGGTTACAGGCATGAGCCACTGCACCCGGCCACTTAATTCTTGTTAGAAACTTTGACCTTTAAAATGGAAGGCCAAGAAAACAATATACTTAAAGAATTTTTACTTAACTGACTAAATGAAATTAACTCAGGTCAATGGCAGCATCTAGAAATCACTAAATTGAGTGCTACATGTAAAAATACATCCATACTTTGTATTAGAGAACAGCCAAAGGAAACACATTTCAGAGACAGTAGACCCTCAGTGACATAAGAGCAGGACAGGAATGCCATATTGCAAATATTCAGAATCCCTGTTAGGCTCTCCAAAATAGCTTTTGAAAGATGCTGGTCAATTCTCTTCTCATGTTTTAGATTAACAGAGGGCTTTTACTCACAGTTATGTCTAGGATATTCTAAAATAAGAGCATTCAGCATGTCATCATCACCTATAAGGAGACTACCAAGATTTGGGAAGGACAGAAAAACCTACAGGGCACACAAATTAAAACAAGTGACAAAAGCCGAATTCCTGAGCACTTCAGTTCTGCACGTGTGCGGAGGAGGAGGAGTAAAAACTTACTTCCCTGGGAGCCAGAGCGAAGCGAATGAGGCAGCCCTCTCTCCTGCAAGCTGGGCTCTCACGGCACACGCCCCGCCAGGGTGAACGGGTCTGGTTAGAAACGATTCCAGTCCTCTGCTTTATATGCTCAACAGACTAAAACATTTGTTTCTTCTGTTTTCTTCAGAACTTGATTTTCTTTCCCCACATTTCTTATCAAGGACTCGAAAGTGAGCTCCCCAGTTGATTTCACTCAATCTTGCCAAATCACTGTCCACAGAAACCTGTGGGACAGACACCTTCCCTAATGTCCACTCAAAGACAGAATGGGGGGGAAGCAGAGGAAATGCAATGTAAAAATGGAAAATCTTTATTATGCCAAAACTTATTTTTAGCATACAAAATAAAACTAGTATAACCTAATTTCCTAGCCCAAATAATGTGAAATAGGCCACAATCCAGTCGCAGCCACGGGGTATTGTTGGATATGTACCTTTCTGCTTTGGTGAACTTCGAGGTGAGAAGACACTGCCAGCCGGTCAGTTCCACAAAAACTGCGTTTATTTTCTTGCCATAGTACAAAAGGAAAAACAGTAACAAATGTTGGGCTTCCTCTCCCCGCCAAGGGCATGCCTTCCACAACGGCACAGGGGATTCTCTGCTTCACTGGCAGAACCACACATGCTTATCTGAGAGACAACCTCATGTCACAAGTTCACAAGGAAGAGCTGACGAGGCCCTTGCTATGGCCAATACTTCTAGAATCAGGAACCAACCTTAATCAAAGGGCTGGCGGTGGCAGCAAGGAGTGCCTGTGGCATTCATCCTGGCTCTCTGAGCCCTTGCCTCATCGGACCCTCAGCCGTGACATCTGTACTCCCACTGCCTCGGCGTGGTCAGTCACAGCAGAGCGTCCCAAAGGCTCTCAGGAGCTGTTTAGCACACGACGTCAAACATCAGCTTCCTCCAAAAGCTGGGAATGCGTCACGAGTGCACTGAGCCAGGCAGCAGTCCCAGAAGTTCCATGAAGTGAAAGCTGATCCCACAGTGGGGTAGGGCCTGGGGAGGCCGCTGCTGGCTGCTCATTTCCCTCCGACGGGAGCCAGGGACGTGCCTTGTGTGTTTAGGTGGTGTCAGGACATTTCTCTTAAAAGTCAAGTCACATTTTAGGAGGCAAGGAAAGAACCGTATTGGCTTTCTTTGGAATGGAAAACCAATCTCGGATGATTTACTTTAGACAGGCCTTCTCCTCGATAAAGACCATGAGGCATTTTTCAGTAAGGTATACAGAACTAAACTCTGGCAGACACTGTCAAAGCCCATGTCTTATCTTCAGAGTGCACTGTACGCTCTTCACACACTGCAGACGGCTTCTGTGGCGCGCAAAGCACTACACGCTCACAAATAAATTCTAAGTGGCTTTCAGAACACAGTACTATAGCTCTGAGGGACAGACGGGGGCAGGGGAAGGGACTGAAAGGTGAAATGATTTAGAGCAAACCACGCTGTCGCTTTCTCCATGAGTCACATGGTACAGAGAAGGGGGCGCTTTGTAAGGACCACTAGTCCTGCAGTGCAGGACGCATTTTCACAAATGATTACACTACGTTTCAATTCCATCTTTCCCAGTGTCAACTTCCTTGCATGACACTGTCCCGAGGTTCACAAATAAACAAGAGAAAGGTAGTTTCTGTGAGAAAGGCAGTTTTGCCTCAGGTGAGAGGCGGCCCTGCTGCCCTGACTACTGGCATGGAGGCTTCGTGGGCGTCTTTAGCCTGACAGCAGGGACCCTCATCTGTAACTTGGGCTGCTGGCTGGGGCTGTCAGAGCTGGCGGAGACCTGGGCTGGGTTTGGAGCGCCTGGGGTCTGGAGCGGGGCCGACGCCGTGGTCACCACTTGCTGCTGAATGAGTTTCTGCTGAACCACTTGGGCGGTTGCGGTCACTGCAGGGATCATCTGCACCTGCTGCCCTGCCGCTGTCGCCTGTGTGAGCGCCACAGTCTGTGGAGAAGCCTGAGCCAAGAGAGTCAGAAGACACACATCACCCAGGAAACTCAGCCCAGGGCCAGGCCAGTGGGCATTCTTTGGGATGGGGGAGGGCTTGAGAAACTTCACTGACTACGCTTTTATGACACGGAAGAATGACCAGACATGTGAACAACAATATCGCTTTTATGACATGGAAGAATGACCAGTCATGTGAACAACAATATGACCTCGGATTTCTAACTAAACACAAGTAGAAAATTAAAATATGGTTGCTTTTAGACTAAAACCAGTGCCTCTGCGGAAAAGGGTAAGCGTGGGTCAGGGACTGATTTTGTTCTTGTTGTAGTAGCAAACCTTTTAATACAATTTGGTTTCTGCAATCTACATGCTAGTGTGACTTTGAACAAAATTTACGAATTTTAAAGGGCTGCTTCACAATGAAAGCTCTGTGCTGACCAGTCACACCATGGAGCACCTGAAGGGCTTCTGTGGAGGCAGGGCCACTGTGCCCACAGTGCTCCTGCTCAAGGGCAGCCACCCGACGTGGAGCCTGCTTGTCTGAGGCCTGTGCTTCCCTAAGACCACAGGGCAGCGTCTGCAACTCAAGGGCCACACCTGCGACGATCCGTGAATGAAGGGTCCTGGGAGTGAGCCCAAGGTGAGGCTCCCTCAGTGCGGCTGATGTGACACACCCAGAAACTCTTCTCATTCTTAAGCACCCCTAGTTTCCTCCCCTGAAGTTAATGTTTTTGTGTGTATCACAGAAATCAAAAGCAATTCTCTAATTATGACCTCAGGATGGAAATAGCCCTTTCTCTGAAGTGGGAAATGTAAGGGTCACACTGTGTCCACACGTCCTACCTGCTGGGAAGCAGAGGCAACTTGCTGGATGCTGGCCACAGGTGTTTGCTGTTGAACAACTTGAGGAAGTTTTGCAACCTTTGACAAAACAAAAAAACCAAACATAGAATTCAAAGGAGTATGTACACAACAAGATTTTTCCTCCCTTTCTGTCCTCCTCGGTTAATACAAAACACAAGGGCCAGGTGACACAAAAGAGCAATTCTCGCAGTGTGCCCACCTGGAGTGCTGAGAGAGAAGCCACTCCACTTCACTGTGAGGACTGCCCGCCCCGCCCCCCACGTTTGCCATCAACCGTAACTTCAGCTTATGTTTGGTCTCATATTTCAGACACGTTCTTTCTTTTCACAAAAATGACTGCAAGTTTACAGGAAAGAATCAGACTGCAGATGGTAAGTACTCGGAGGGTCTTATGAGTCCCAAGGGCTCTGCGTGTGACAGGCTGGGACGGCGTTCCAGGTATAAGCTCAGGCGGCCAGCTGAAGCGGGGAGCCAGGAGATGCCCCAAGGTTTTGAGGATGGTAATTCTATCATTTTCCTACCTTTATCTTAGTTATGACTGAGACCTGACTTTATAAAGCAACACTTTCCACCCCGTGCTCGCGTTCTGTGGGCTTGCTGTCGCACGCCTCTCTGACGTCTGGATGCAGTGAGTGGCTCGGAGCCACCTGTGTGTCCCATCAGCACCATCAGGGCCTGCACCCAGTGCACGGAGAGGCTCCAGCATGGGCAGCTGTTGGGTGTGCTGATGTCAAGGGCCCTCCCTGCACAAAGCCCTCATGGGCCCTGGTCCCTTGGTGGGTCCTGTTACTTATAGAAGACGGATGAAAATAATATTTCTCAAGATAATTCTGGGAAAAATGTGAAATTAGATGATTAGCCATAGATGAACAAAGATCCAAATAAATGTTAGTCCTTATCAAAATTAAACTCAATCAGAAGGCATTTACTAGTTTACTGTCACTTAAGATAAATGATAAATATGAGTCACAAAGGTAAGAAGTGTCCCTGAGCGCCCCCAGTGGAACTGACAGGACACAAAGATGCAGCCGGTGCTCCAGGGCCCAGATCAAGACCCCAGTGGTCCTGGACTTATTTGGCACAGCACTGAAAATCCTGAAACATCTTAAATAAAGCACTAGGAAGAAACCTGAAATGTACCAACAGACCTGCAAAGAGTCAGGAACTGCCAGTCCCCAAACCTAAGGACAGGCGGGCACAAGCCACGAGCAGAAAAGCTGCACAACCTCTTCCCAGGGACATCAGCCATGTGGAGAGGCACCTGTGGTCTCCAGAGTCACACAGGACACAGCTGACCAGACACCAGGTGGGGAGCTTGCAAAAGAGCCCCGTGCTACTGCCACCTGCCACCCCGAAGGGAGACACTGTCCTCACACAGGTGCCCAAAAACTGCAAAGAAGGCCCCCACTTCCTCCAGTGGTATCTGTAAGAAAAGCGCCTGCCCTAAGCCTCAGTGCCAGGTATGAGAGGAGGAGACACAGATTCAGAGGCCAGATGCACAACACCCAAGAAGTGCTCCTGATGGCACCCGAAGGTGCTCGCAGAGGCCCCTTTGCCCCAGGCCACAAGGAGTCCCCACAGATGCAGCACACTTCAGACAGGGAAATCACCAGCTCCAGAAAAACACTGCGCTCACTTGTGAAGCCTGGAAACAAGAGACTATGAACAAAGCCCAGGCATATTTGGGAACTTCTGAAAATAAAAAAAATAAACAATCCAGATAAAAATTCAACAGACAAGCTTGAGAGCGGATTTGACCCAACCAAGGGGAAAATGAGTGAGTGAGGAGACGGAGTGGAAGACATGGCGCAGAGCACAGTACAAGGAGACAGAGACGGAAAACAGAAAAGCTGCTGAGAGACCTGAGGGTAGTGGGAAGAGGACAGGGCAACATCTGAATCAACAGTGGCTGCTCATTTCCTAAGGAGATGAGAGAAACTGCCCCAGATTCAAGAAGCTGGAGCATCGGAATGAAACTGCAGAGCAGTAACACAAAGGACTGCGTCTCAACAGCAGGCAGAGAGTGGGGAAAAGAGAGGTAACCTTGGAAGACCTACAGGCTGGACAGACACCGGCTCCTCTTCAACAACAGAAGCAGCCAGAGAGAGTAAACGATACAGTGAATGCACTCAGAAAACAGTGCTAGCTGGGCACGGGAGCTCACACCTGTAATCCCAGCTCTTTGGGAGGCTGAGGCAGGCAGAACACCGAGGTCAGGAGTTCAGGACCAGCCTGGCCAACACAGAAAACCCCGTCTCTACTAAAAATACAAAAATTAGCCGAGCGTAGTGGCGCTCATCTGCAATCCCAGCTACTCAGGAGCCTGCGGCAGGAGAATCGCTTGAACCTGGGCGGCGGAGGTTGCAGTGAGCTGAGATCACGGCACTGCACTCCAGCCTGGATGACAGAGTGAGACTCCATTTTAAAAAAACAAACAAAGAACAAAAAACAAAACAAAACAAAACCACTACCAATGGGAAATTCTGTACTAAGCAAAACTGTGAGGAACAAGAGTAACACGCAGGCATTTTCAAGCACGAAAGGCAATTCCAAAGGATGGTTAAGCAGAAGGAAAGTCATTCCATGTAAAAAGTCAAAGATGAAAGGGACTGCACTAAAACACATGCTAACAGCAGCATCTGAGGTGGGTAAACTGAGCTGCTGTGTGTGAGAATATCACTGCTGGAGAACAGGGTGGAGGCAACCATCAACTCACACTCTGATAGGGAAGTGTGCACGTGGAGATTTCAGGGTAACCAGGTAAAGAACAGAAAGAAAATATATAATTTTTCACTAGCAGAGGGGCAAAACTTGACCAAAAAAAGAAGGTAAGGTCCAAAAGAAGGCAAGGAAGAGAGGTAAGAGAAAACAGAACGAGCAGGACAACAGAGTCCAAACAGCAGAGAAGCCAAAAATCCAAATCTATCTGCCCTAAAACAGACAAGTGGACACGCATTTCAGGGAAGAGACAGAGACGGAAAGACTGCGCCCAGCAGCAGCCCGGACCCGCCTGCGAGCTGCTCACAGGAGCACACACAACGGCTAAAAACAAGGAGGGAAACTAATGTCCTAACGAGGGTGGGGAACAGACTTCAAGACCAGAGACACTACTGAAGATAATAAGAGTCAATTCAAAATAACAGCATTTAGGCCGGGTGCGGTGGCTCACGCCTGTAATCCCAACACTTTGCGAGGCCAAGGCGGGTGGATCGAGACCATCCTGGTCAACATGGTGAAACCCCATCTCTACCAAAAATACAAAAAATTAGCTGGGCCTGGTGGCGCGTGCCTGTAATCCCAGCTACTCCGGAGGCTGAGGAGGGAGAAGTGCTTGAGCTCAAGAGTGAGGCCAGCCTGGGAGCCCAACTCAGAAACAGACCAGACAAAGCAAGCAGAGTGCGCGAACGAGGCCGCGCTGCCCCGATGCCGCACCCACGAGAGCAGCAACTGAGCCCATCCACACAAAACGACCAACAGCAGCAGACCCAGCGAGCCACCCCAGAACAAGATGATTAACAAGTGTGACAAGCTTCAATGACTACAACCCACTCCGACAGTCCAACTGTCCACCGTACTAACAGCCCTCGGGCACGCCTGTACTCATGGGCTTGCTTTACTGGAGGAGACACAAAATCACCTGAACAAAATAATGACGGTATTTGTTGAAGGTGATACCACAGAAACAGAGAGCAGAAAAAGTTAACAGGAATGGGGGCTGTGAGCGGGGCTGGTAGGGGTGCAGGTGCAGAGGAGTGCACAGGCCAGGAGCTGTGGGCAGCAGGGCTCTGCAGGAGACACACACCCCCCAACAGGCACATCTCCCGCCCCCCCGGCCCCCCCACCCACAGAGTCTCCTGGGGGACGGATGGCAAAGAGGAAGCAGCACAGATGACAACCACCAGGGAAGGGGTGCAGTGGAAACAGGAAGTGCTGGGCCAGGAATCTTCTGGAAGTCAAGCACACAGAACTGCCTGCCAACAGGCTGGACCTGTGCAGATGACTGCAGGCGTTTCTCAAGGAAGGCTAAAGGTCTAGAGAGACAGCTGCCCTTCCTGAGCCAGTAGCCTTCGGCAGGAGCAGGTCAGGCACACACCGGAGGCGCCTGAGGGGTCAGACATCTCCGGAGACCTGTCCACGGCAGGGAGGATAAAGAATCTGGAATTCAGGACAGTAAGTGGCTGCAGAAATGAATCCAGGCGTCATTTGCACCAAGACAGGACTTAAAGCTTGAGGCTGGCCAGGCATGGTGGCTCACGCCTGTAATTCCAGCACTCTAGGAGGCCAAGGCGGATCACGAGATCGAGAGATGGAGACCATCCTGGCCAACACGATGAAACCTTGTCTCTACTAAAATACAAAAATTAGCTGGGCGTGGTGGCGCGTGCCTGTAGTCCCAGCTACTAGGGAGGCTGAGGCAGGAGAATTGATTGAAGCCGGGAGGCGGAAGTTGCAGTGAGCCAAGATCGTGAGCCTGGCGCCTGGTCAAAGAGCGAGACTCTGTCTCAAAAAAAAAAAAAAAAGCTCGAGGCTAAAGGAGATAGAGTCTAAGGGAGGGCGTCCATACAGATGGGCTTGAAACAAGACAAACAGCCCCGTTTACCAAGAGGAACAAACACTTCTAGCCAGGTAGAAAAGAAGAGAATTTTCTTACTCTGACAAAAACACAGCAAACACCCTACTTCAGAGTGACACCTGGACTCTGACATTCACCTCTGCGCTGCAGGTCCCAGCCAGCACAGCAAGGCAGGAGAAAGCGAGGGTTTGAGACGGGAGAAGCAGACCCTGGCGATTTACAGGCGATACAACTGCAAACAGGAAATGCAACAAAACGAACCAAACCAAACCCTAAGGCAAGTTATTCCAACAACCAGAATCTAGCAAGGCAGCCAGAATCAAAAGCCAACGTACAAAATGAACAACAGCCAGAGACAGAAAACAGAAATTGAGAAGCACACTGTTTACAAAAGCATCACTTAAGAATAAAACCATTCACAAAAAATCAGAAAACTTTATTAAAAGACTGAAGTAACAAGATGTATCATACTGGTGAATCTGAAGCCAAGACTGGAAGATGTCAACTCTCCCCCAAACAGAGCTACAGATTCAATGCAATTCTAATATAATCTTTCAGCAGTTTTGATTGTAGTGTATGAACTAAACTAACTAAAATTAATACGGAAGAGGAAAGAGCTAAGAATAGCCACGCTACACCCAAGGAAGGGTGTGGTAAAGGGACCCGCCTCCAGACACCAAGTGGGACCAGCACAACCTCTGAGACAGGAAGCCCTGAGCATCCCCATAGGGTCCCAGTGGAGGCGGAACTGCAATCGACGGATGACAGAATGAGCTTTTTAATAAATCGGACTGAAATAGGGTATTCATAGAGCACATCAAATTGAATTCCTGTTTCTATCTCAGACCCAAAAACCAATTCCCAGAGGAAGGAAGACCAGCTGAGAAGGTAAAAGTCCCCCGCTCTAACTGAATTCCTGTTTCTATCTTATAGAGAAAAACCAACTCCAGGAGGGTGCAAGAGCAGCTGAGAAGGTAAAAGTCCCCGCTCTTAGAGGAAGCTGCAGGGAGATGACTCCATAAGCTCTGGGAGGACGCAGGACACAAAAGCTCTAGGCAGAGAGGAAGGCAGGAGGGCATGCTGCGCACATGAAATCAGGAACTTGCGTTCTCCGAAAGACACCAGGTAGAACTTGACCAACAAGAAATATAAAAAAATAAAATAAAATACGTTTTTTGTTTTTCGAGACGGAGTTTCGCTCATCACCCAGGCTGTAGTGAACCTGCCTCCCAGATTCAAGCAAACTCTCCTGTCTCAGCCTCTTGAGTAGCCGGGATTACAGGTGCCTGCCACTATGCCTGGCTAACTTTTGGTATTTTTAGTAGAGATGGGGTTTCACCACGTTGGTCAAGATGGTCTTGACTTCGTGATCCGCCCGCCTCGGCCTCCCAAAGTGCTGGGATTACAGGTGTGAGCCACCATGCCTGGCCAAAATCTATTTTTAAAAAAGACAGCAGGAAGGGAGAAGAGGAACCTAGAACTGGGGAGGCAGCTGTACCCACAGAGCTGGAGACCGACATCCAGGACACGAAGGCAAAACTGGTGACAGCCAGAACAGGCACCAGCAGAGAGGAGCCTTCCCAGGAGCCAGTGGCCAGAAGGCCAGCATGTAGCAGCAGAGCCCTGGGGCGGTGGCGGGAACATGGCCACCCAATGGGAAGCGGTGCTCGGGCACTCCATGGCTCCACCTGTTGCCAGGCTCGGTACCCCCACTGGGCCTTCACCCTGTTCCCCACTCACCTGGATCTGGGTTGGCACTTGCGGGGCCCCGGCCAGTTTCTGGGCCTGGGAGATGGGTGTGGTAAGAAACTGGGTCTTAAGGGCCGGCTGCGTGGCGTAGGCCACCTTCTGCTGCGTGCCAGGGGCAGTGATCTGCTGAGCGGTGATCTAGGGAGACACTGGAAATTAGGGCCACAGAGACCAGGCCACACTCAAGACTCCTGGGACTCCTGCCCGCTCTGGGCCCCATGACAGAACCCAGCCCCTTTCCAGCCCGCCTCCCAGACCAACCCTGTGTACTCACAAACCCTGCCCTCTGTCCCATCCCTGCCGCTGCCTCCAGGCTGACGTCTGCCCATGTGGCCTGGCCGCCAGTTTCTCCTCCAGGAGGCCCGGCCATTCCCTGCCCCCCTACCCCACCCAGGGTGCTGCTCCCTGCATAGCTGGGCTGGCGGGAGCCCTGACACCCTTGGCACACCTGGGTGTGACTTAGGCGACTGAAAGCGAACACAACCTCTCAAATCCGATTTAAGAACTTGGCAGACATCGAGAACATATTTAGTATAAGGCGTAACAAATCAGGATGCACAATTTGTGCATATTAAATCAACTTATCATGCACATCTGAAGTTTACGTATGTGCTTTCTCAGCCATGCTGTGAATAAGTAGGGTTTTTTTGTTTTTGTTTCTTGAGACAGAGTCTTGCTCTGCTGCCAGGCTGGAGTGCAATGGTGCAATCTCAGCTCACTGCAACCTCCACCTCCCGACTTCAAGCTATTCCCCTGCCTCAGTCTCCCGAGTAGCTGGGACTACAGGAGCACGCCACCATGCCCAGCTAATTTTTTTGTATTTTAGTAGAGACGGGGTTTCACCATGTTGGCCAGAATGGTCTCAATCTTCTGACCTTGTGATCCACCCGCCTCAGCCTCCCGAAGTGCTGGGGTTACAGGTGTGAGCCACCTCAAGTAGGGGTTTTTAACATGTAAGGACTTTTCTGTCCAATCGTAGGAACGCACGGCCCAGCACTTCAGCTGCAGTCCTCCACTGCTCCATCAAGCACAGATCAGGCCTGAGGGACCACGCCCACCTGCACCTCAGCATGGCCACGCCTGCCCATGGCCCACCGTGACGTGCCCAGAGGCTGCTGACCAGACCTGGGAGGTGAGTCCTGGTACCGCCTCCTTCTCCCAGAGTTAAATTCAGATGACCATCCCGACCCGAGGGACACACACCTCCCTGCAGCAGCCATGCTGAGTGGGGATGCAGGCTGGTCTTTAGGACCCGCCCACCGCAGAGCTGGTGGCATTACCCAGACACCCTGTGCCTCCTGGCCTTGTGTCCCCTCAGTGCTCACTCCCTCTCCCGCTGGGTTCCAGTGGACAGCTCTGATTCCAGCTCCCCACAAAGCACGCCACTGCTTGAAACCAGCAGGGCTTTACTCCCAGGGTCCCTGAGCACTGATCTTCTGCAGGAGGTAGCACTGGCTCAGAGCACAGCCAGTGTCCAGGTGGGGTGGCACACAGGACCCTGGGCCCACTGGAGTCAGCCAGCCGCCTTTTACTGGCCCTGTGATCTGGGCAAGTCCTTTTCTCTTGAGCCTGTTTCCTCAAAACAATATCCTCTGTCCTGAGGATAAGCACCAGGTGCCTGCAGGGGACCAGCACGGCGCAGGGGACAGGGAGGAAAGGCCCAGCGGCTCCCTGCACAGCCATGTGACTCCCCATCAGAGCTCGCATTCCAGCTCCAGCCAGAGAGCAATGCCAACAGAACATGGGGTCTGAGGGCCTACACCGGCCATCTAGAGCCTGAGACTTGGGCTAAGCAGAAGGCCCTGGAGGCAGAGCTATCTCACCACTGCGTGTCCCTCATGTCGTTAAACACAGCCCTGGCTACCGAGAGGCACAGGTGTCGTCTCAGAGAGCTGGCTGAGCCTGCAGATGCCCTTGGAGCCCTGCTGCACTCCCATCCATGTCGGGCCCTGGCGTGTATTCTCCCATTTCCCCCACCAACGTGCACAGGGGCCACATTCTCTGTCTGGGATCCAGACTATGCGGTGTCCCTCTCCTCCATTAGGCGTGCAGGTGGGTCCTCTGGTGTGGGCTGCACCTGCTTCCCTGAGCCCTCTGGCCCCCAGCATGCAACTGCACCCCCTGTGTCTATCCCAATGCTATACAGGCTTCTTCCCTAGCTCCCAGCCATCCTCGCAGACCACACCCCCTCCACTCCTCTACCAAGACCTCCGCCTCACTTGGCACATCACACACTGCGTTCACTTTTAAAAAGAAGAAAACCAACAGGGACGACCCACCAGCACCCCCAGCCCTCGAAGCCACCCTCTGAGAAGACTGGGCTGCAACATGGGGCCTTGTCCGCTCAGGACCCTCTCCTCTGGCAACCAGCTCTGGCTTGGCACAGACCCAGAGGTGAGAATTCCCCAGCCCTGGTACCTTCTGCTGGACGGCTGCCGGGCCCTGGGCAGCCTGGGGCTGGATGGCCTTCTGCTGCTGGACGGCCTGCTGCTTCAGCTTCAGCAGCTGCTGCACATGCACGGGCTGGGCCACCACGGTCTGTCCTGCAGGCAGCAAGCAAGACGCTTAGCACACTGGGAAAAAAGCTGGAGGCTCATGCCAAGCTCTGTTCCAACTGACTCAGCTCTACGGAAAATAATGAACTATGAAACTCTATGGGGACAAGTAAGCCATCCCTTCACTGCATTAAAATGTTTGCAGGTTCACAGATTACATTTAAATAAAGACAGAAATTTTAGAATGTTAACAGTTCAACTGAGGACCAAGCCTTGTGCCTGGAAAGCGTCAAGGCACATTTGTGCCAGAACACGTGGTGGCACGCTCAAGCGGGTGGGTGTGAGGAAAGGGCATAGCTTGCTTGCAACCACTGCCGCCAGAGAGGCTTGAGAAACAGGGCTCGAGCCCAGGAGGGGAGGGTGTGCTGGGGCTGGCACCTGCTGCCTTCTGTGGTTGCCCAATCGCCACGCTGATCCCCGCGACGTTCATGGGCAGGGTGGTGACTCCCGGTGAGGAGACCACGGCTGCTGGGACGGACACCACCGGAGGCTTCGCCAAGGCCACCTGAGCTGGCTGGGGTGTCTGGGTCTGCATCTGCCCTTGCGCCTGCAGCTGAGAAGTGGGAACCCGGGTCTAAACAGTAGAAATAATGGGAGAGTCCAGAGAAATTCAGGACATGGTATGTCTTTCCAAATACTTGTCCACAAAAGGTCATGCCATGAGAAAATTTACAAAGATTAACAAAGTTGTAAGCAGCCGCGACATTAAAGGAAAGCCAAGTGATGTACACGCCGCAGGGAAATGTGGAGTCGCAGGTCAGCCTGTGCTTCTGAAGCTCCCACGAGACCTGCAGAATCCTCACACGTGCTGCTGTGCCCAGATGTCAGCGACGTCGCGGGACAGTCCCTTCACTCCCCTCCATCTCCTGCACCTCACCAGTGACCGCATCGCATCCTGCCACAGTTCCCACAGAAGCCTTCACTTCCTGTTCCTTCAGTGACCACTAAACATCAGCCCCATCCCTCACTTCAAAATTACGGCCACCACCTCCCGTCTGAAGCCCACCAGGGATGCTGCCTTCCTACTATCAACGACACTGCCACAAAGCACCTGTTCTCTTAAATTACCATTTTAAAAATGGTAAATGGAAATAGTTCTATTTTTACAAGTATAGAGCCTAAGATTACTGGAGGGTGCAGTGACTCACACCTGTAATCCCCGCACTTTGGGAGGCTGAAGAGGTTGGATCACTTGAGGTCAGGAGTTTGAGACCAGCCTGACCAACACGGAGAAACCCCGTCTCTACCAAAAATACAAAATTAGCCGGGCGTGGTGGTGCATGCCTATAATCCCAGCTACTTGGGAGGCTAAGGCAGAAGAATCACTTGAGCCAGGGAGGGTGAAGTTTTGGTGAGCCAAGACTGCACCATTGCACTCCAGCTTGGTAAACAGTGTGAAACTCCAAATCAAAAAAAAAAAAAAAAAAAAAAAAGACTAAGATTACCTAAGAAAATACAAAGTAAAAATTACCCACATGTGAATGTTAAAACTGGTATTTAGCCAGTGTTCATATCTGCGTGGCTCACCATGAATGCAAAAATGACACGAATTATAAGTATTTTGAAATGTTTCTCTTCTTTACAAAAATCACTTTCAAAGTTGCCTAATATTCCATTGTTTGGATGCTGTATAATTTACTTAATGAAATTCTTAGGAATGGACATTTAATTTCCTCTAACATTCATGAAACAAGCTAACTTGTTTATTCACCACTTTGTAAATGTTCTGTTACTTCTCTAGGACATAAGAGGAGTGTCTAGTTAAATAAGTTTGTACATTTTTATAGCTTCATTACCAAAATCCTCTCCCAAAAAGAGGCCACTGATTCCCGTCCATCAAGTCCCTCATGCCCTGGCCACCACTAGGTATTAGCACTCTTTTCACTGAGTCTGCATTTCTGTGAACATGGCTAAACCAGGCACCCTTCTTTAGTTTTTCATCTACTTCTACTCACCCTGCTGTGGAGGGCTAGCCTCTCCCTGGGAAGACCCCAAGTGGGGGTCCAGTACTCACATGGTCGAGCCTGGGCACCTGGGTCCCCAAATCCTAGCTCTCATGCAGCTGACTGGTTGCGGAATTTGCGTGGGAACTTAGCCTATGTGCCTCAGTTTCTTAACTGCAAAATGGAGCGAATAGTAAGAGCCTTATCCCTGCTTCAGGACAGCCTGTGAGCGCTGGGCCAGTCCATGAGCGCTGGGCACTGTGTCTCTTGAAAGACACAAGAGAACGAAGGGAAAAGTCTGACTCAGGGAGGTTCTGTCAGGACAGCTGTCAGCAGCACCCCTGGCTGAGCTCTGCCTGTGACGCCGCCTGCCCCGGGACGCTGGCGACTGCTGAGTGCCATCTTCCCAGACAGCACTTGCCCTGATGCTAGTCCCTTCTGAAATCTCCAGATGCTCTCCCTGCCTACAGTGGTCACCTGAGACAGGTTTTGGAGATGGCCGCCTGCCCATGCCTACGGCTCACATGCATGGCGCCCTCTGCTCCAGCCGCACGGGCCTTGGTCCCTGCCTGCTCCCTCAGAAGCACAGGACGCCATGCCGGCTGCACCTCACTCTCCTCCCCCACCCACAGTCCAGGCCCTAAGAAGCTTGCTGATGCCTGGATGGGCTCTGGGAGCTGCTGCTGTGTTCATGCTCCACAGGCAGTGGGGACCGTCCTCTGTCCAAGGGGCACTAAGTTCTCGGGGAAAAGATCCCACCTCACACTCACTCCTATAACACGTGACACGCACCTGAGCAAGGGCAACAGCTCTGTGAAAACAGAAAGAGGCTGCTTTTGGAAAACAAACAGAAACTGACACTTACAAGCCGGGCCACCTGGAGGTTGGCCACAGTGGTGCCTGTCAGCAGGGCTCCAGGCCTTGGGGCCGTGACTGTCGTGAGCTGGGGGCTCTGCTGCTGTGGGGGCTGCGAGGCCTGCACCTGCACCTGGGCTGCTGGCTGTGGGGGCGCAGACTGGGCCTGTGGCGGTGGTGGCTGTGGGGGCATCTGCAGCTTCTGCTTCTGCATTTTGATGAGGTGTTCCTAAAATACAAGCAAAGTATCTTCTCTTCAACACTGACTGTGCCCCATTCTTTCTAGGTACACATCTTGATTCTAAGCCACCCCTCTACTGCCCACTAAATACCAAAGCAGACACTTGCTACTGTGCAGCATCCAGACCACCTTGCAGGATCTGCTCTGTATTTTTTAGATGTTCATTTATTAAAAATGAGCATTTCATCAGTGAAAGTTACAAACAGGGATTTGACTGATGAGTTCACAGCAAAATGTCTATTCTCTCTCACAGACAAATCAATTTAAATCTGTAGCACCAACCAAACTTATTAGTTTGCAACATAAGTTCAAAAAAATCTTTTTAGAAAACTTATACTGAGTTGATCATGACTATCAAGTCTCTTTTGAAATGCCGGACGTGAAACTAGCTTTGAAATGGATTTGGGAGACAGCAGAATGAGGAACGAAGGAGCCAGGAAAACAGCTGGCATGCAGGGCTCCCGGCAGTC
Source organism: Callimico goeldii (assembly GCA_963573925.1). NCBI lineage: Eukaryota > Metazoa > Chordata > Mammalia > Primates > Cebidae > Callimico > Callimico goeldii. The sequence continues at coordinate 20,902 of CAUYOR010010107.1, forward strand.
AAGGGGGTGGGAATGACGGTGAAGGCCCTGGTGTCTCAGTGGCTGAACCGGGGCAGGTGACAAGGCACCTGTGTGGCTGTGAGCCAGCGGGTCAAAGCCCAGTTCTGGCTCCTTGATAGTTGCCTCTGCTGGGCCCAGGAATTCTTGGGCACAGTGTTCTAATTTAGCACTGTCCAGTGGCACTTCCTGCAGGACACAAGTGGGTAAGATGGGGACTGCCCAAGGCAGCAGCCACAGCCACATATGGCCACAGAGCCCTCGAGAGATGGCTGGTGTGACAGAAACAGGATGAGCTCAATGTCTAAATTCCACTGGCAGCCCTCCCAACAGCCCGAGGATGGGCCCTCAGCTCAGTCTGCGTCACCAGCAGTCCACCTCTTCCCTTTCAGACCATGGATAGGCCTAGGCTCAGTCTCTCCAGCAGGCCCACAGTGAGCTGAGACTTCAAAATAGTCTTGTCTTTATTCTGTGTGTTTTTCTGGTTACTTTTTATGACGAGTATTAATGATCTTCCATTTATGATAGGGATATAACATCCCCGCTCCCCCTTTGAGACAGAGTCTCATTCTGTTGCCCAGGCTGGAATGCAGTGGCATGATCTCGGTTCACTGCAAACCTCTGCCTTCCAGGTTCAAGCGATTCTCGGGCCTCAGCTGGGATCACAGGCACCTGCCACCATGCCTGGCTAATTTTTCTATTTTTAGTAGAGACAGGGATTCTCATGTTGGCCAGGCTAGTCTCGAACTCCTGACCTTAAGTGATTTGCCTGCCTTGGCCTCCCAAAGTGCTGGGATTATAGGTGTGAGCCACTGCACCTGGCCCAGCATTTCCTTTTAAAATGAATATATTTACATAAAGAACAGCAAAGCTGGTACAGAGGCTGGCAAAAATCAGGTTCATCAGTACTGCAATGACCACCTTTGAGAAACAATCCTGCACGTGAGCCACACTGACACAAACCCAGCATCCCTCGCGTGCTCTTCCAAAACTGCTGAGCAATACCTTCTCACCAGCGCTTTCTCTAGTCGAGAACCAAACCAAGTGGGCCCCCTCGTCCTCCCCAGAGACGGATGCTGAACAGCAGGCACCAGACGCAGGAAGACGCATTTGCATGCTGGGCATTAGCGCCTCCAAAGTGCTCTGAATGTGCTGTCAGATGCTCCTCTAAGGCACGATCAAAGCGTTATGACACGGGACGTCTTAAATCAATAAAATGAAGCACACGTCCTACAAAAAGGCAGTGCTGGACTTTTGCAAAATACACTCTGGACTGCACCATGCAAGCAGGCGCCATCTCACAGGCACCCATGTTAGCAGTCCTCTGGGAAATGCTCACCGGCGTCAGCTTGCCCACAGCCTTGATCTGTGCTGGGGACTGGGCCTGGCCCTGGATCTGTGGAACTTGCACCTGAGAGGTCGTCTGTTGCTGCTGCTGCTGCTGCTGCTGCTGTTGCTGCTGTTGCTGTTGCTGCTGCTGCTGCTGCTGCTGCTGCTGATGCCTGAGAAGCTGGAAATGTGCAGGTGTGATGGTTTTTCCAGGGAGCTGAACTCCTGTGGCTATGAAGAGGTTTGCTTGTTAGGTCTCGACAGGGATACTCGCCCACCTTCAGATCCTCATTCTCAGCAAGTAGCAGCTGAGCCCTCACACGCTCCAGAGCGGACACGTGGCAGAGGGAGCTCCCAGCCTGGCTTTACCTTGGGACACTTGAGGCACCAAAGATCGCGCCTGGGTCTGCACTGGGGTCAGGCTGGTAGTGACCACAGCTGAGGCTGTCACAGAAGTGACCGCTCGAACACCCTGAGTCGTTGCCATGGACACCAGGTCAGGGGTCGCCGTGGCTGGGGAGCCGACTGCCCGTGGTGGGGGCTGGGTGTGCACCACCTGGGCGGGAGCAGAGCCTCCCGGTGTCTAGAAAAGGCAAACAGAGGACCTCATCAAACATTTCACGTGGCACTCAGGGCTGTTCACACTCAGAGCAAGGAAGACAAGAGCACCCAACTCCAGAGGTGAAGCAAGTGAAACACACTACAGCTCAGTCTTTTGATGACTACTGATTTCATGTGAAAATTCCAAAGCAAGTGCCTGGAGTTACAGAGCAACGTTTTCTGACAGCGGGTCACAGCACCCACAGAAACACGTTTCAGACGACGACACTCCCGTGCATCTGTGAGAAGGCTGTCCTGTCCCTCCCTCTCTGCACAAAGACCTCTCAGACCCCAGGAACGTAACGACTGTCCTTGAGGCACCCATGCTACCCATAAACACATAGCCCACAGCCCTAGCTCTCTATTGTGGTCCCCATCTGTGCCGAAACTACAGCTCTGAGTCTCTCGCCATGTGCTTGGGGTCTTGTGGCATCTTACCTTCATGCTGCCTAGAATTCAGAGCATTGCGCTGTCTTCTGCAGTCCCTCTGGCCCACAGGCAGAAGTGGCAGCCAGAGTGGCCCACTCACCCTACCCCACCTCGCCCCACTGCCCTTCCTCATCCCACCATTAAGCTGGAAGACAAACGCAAGAGTGCCACCTCTGCAGTGCCCTTCAGCTGACCTCTGCCCACTCCCTTGGTTCCGATGTGCAGTGTACTTTAGTCTGCCTTGGTCCTTTTTATGTCTCACTGCTTACGCATGGATGGAATTCAGTAGAAATCCATGTTTTCATTCACCCCAGCTACTGTATGTTTCTTTTCATCTCCTTTCTTGCCTCCCCTCACATGACCCTCTCCTCACCAAGGTCCCCTGCCATGGTTGGGAGCAACTCACTCTGCTCTGGCTCTTCCGGCGGTTCCTCTGGAATGACCATAGATCCTGCCCAAGCCTAAATAGTTCCTGCTCCTCCTGGACAGTGACGAGATGTGCGCACAGGTCAGCCCCCGCCCCTCCCCCAGCTCGCATGTTGTTATCCGGGGTGTTCATTTCCTCTTCCTAACCCTGAGCTCCTGCATTCATCCACGAGTCTACCTTGTCACCACTTCCAGCTGGGGACACCTTCCTTCTGCTTAAAGCCTATCGTTTAGTGAAGGTCAAAAGCTGAAATGTCTTTATTTTGCTGCTGTTCTTTCAGACATTTCCGAGAGATGCAGAGCCCCAGGCTGGTGGCGACTTTCTTTCACTGGCCCTCTGCCACCCGTTGGCTCCTGGCCTCACCGCTGCCGCTGGCGAGTGCACCGCTCCACCGCTGAAGGCGACCTGCCTCGTCCTACGGCTGCTTGAAAGGCCTCTCGGTCACTGGCATTACGCAGCTGTGGATTCCTGTGGCTCATCCTTGACTGGCGAGACTCTCTGCGTATATGCATCGGTCTCATTACTGAGTCCTGGAAAACGATTCCATCTTCAAACATTGTCTCTGCTCAATTTTCCAGCAGTCAGTAACCACCTATTAGACCCTGTCACTACACATTCCATGTGTTCATCTTGTCACCCCATGTGGCACAGAGGATGTCTTCTGATTTCACTTCCTCTTCACTAATCTTTCTCCTCAACTGTGTGATGTTAAGCCCATTCATGAGCTTGGGTTTTTCCCCCACAATTTTGGTAATTAGACTTTTCTAAAAGTTCTCTATATTCTCAGTACAGCTTTCTGACTACAGATATTCTCAATCTTCTCTTTTATTTCTTTAAAACAGAAAGCATAATTTTTTTTTTTTTTTGAGACAGAGTCTTGCTTTGCTGCCCAGGCTGGAATGCAGTGGTGCAATCTCAGCTCACTGCAACCTTCACCTCCCGGGTTCAAGCAATTCTCCTCTCTCAGCCTCCTGAGCAGCTGGGACTACGCGCCACCACCCCTGGCTTATTTTTTTTGTATTTTTAGTAGAGGTCAGGTTTCACCGTGTTAGCCAGGATGGTCTCGATCTCCTGACCTTGTGATCTGCTCGCCTCAGCCTCCCAAAGCACTGGGATTACAGGAGTGAGCCACCGTGCCCGGCCTGAAAGCCTAACTTTTATAATCTAAACCTGATACTCCAACATCATACATCTTTACAGGCCTACCCACTGTTCTGCTGATTACTGACAATGCCTTGTTCCCTTCTGTGTTCAGTTGTGTTGTGCTGTACTGTATTATACTAGAAAACTACTCATGGAGATTCTCAGAAGTCAAGAAAGCACAATCCTCCAGAGTGAATCCGTGTTTGCTCCTGGGGGTCAGCTGCCTGGGAACACGCCCACCCAGGTCTACTTCCCTTGATGTGAGGGACTTTGGGAGACACTTTGAAGGTAGCATCAACTTGAGCTGCTAACTGACCGCAGAGCTGAGCTGGGGCTTCAGCCTCTCAAGGACAGTCCCCAGCGGGCTCCTCGGCTCAATCCAAGGACAACTCTCCTTTTGACCCCTGAAGGCCAAGGGCAGATGGATCTGCTTCTGGTTCACGCTTGGCCTAAGGGTTTAGCCACCTGGGGGCCCTACCTCGATGTATCAATAGTTTCCTTTTAGACTCTCCACCTTGGCCCAGCACTGGACCTGAGTTCCCTCATCCCACAAGCTGAAATTTATTTTCAAGGCAAACATATCTTCAACGAATCCTGTTTCTCTCTCTGAGTCTCTTCCCTGCCTCAGATTTGGGCCTGATAATTATTTACTCTTGTCAGCTCCTGGAAGTTGTGAAAATTCCTATCCAGTAACTTGAGTTCTTTTCATTAAGAGGTGGTATAAAAATAACTCATCTTTTTACCAGAGGCAGAAGCTGTCCTTTTCTGGACCACTTAAACAGTTTTCTCATCCCGACCACTCAGGAAGCCAAGGCAGGAGAATTCCTTAAGCCTATGAGTGTGAGGCTGCACTGAGCTGTGACTGCACCACTGCACTCCAGCCTGAGCAACAGCAAGATGCTATCTCGAAGAGGGGGAAGGGGAGGGGGAGGGAAGGAGGGGAAGAGAAGGAGGGTTGGGGGAGAGAAGAGGAGGAAGAAGAGGAAGAGGAGGAGGAAGAAATCATTTTCTCCCTAGCCTCTTCTGCTCGAATCAATTCTACAGATGCAGCATCACATTAATTTTTTTAGAACATCTCTTTGCTCTAAGACTGCTAAGGGTTCCCCACTGCCTGGTAAATAAAACCCACAGTCTTTAGCCCCACATCCAAACCCCAATACAATCTAGCCTCAATATTACAAAGTGTCAAGCTCACAGTAGCCACTCAATAAAAACCTTTTAGAGACAGGGAACCACTATTTCTCTCAAATATCCCTTGTGTTCTATCCAAAAAGGGTATTCTCACAATATCCTTTGTGTTCCAAATACAACACGCCATTCTCCATGGACACCATTGCCTTCCCCCGACCCTCTGCTCACACGACCAGCCCTGCCTCCAGAAGGGCCACTTCTGTGGATGACGCACAGCCTGTCCTCTTGAAGCCAACACCCCCTTCTCCTGAAAGCCTTCTCTGAGTCCCCCGAATCAAATCACCAACAAGCTCACCACTGCTATCTGCACCTCTCTCGTGTTCCAGCCACAGAACTCCAAGACCCCCGTGAAAGCGCCCCATGTCCTGGAGCCACGGCACTAGGCCCACAGTACCAGGAAGAGCACCTATCCATCAAGAGCCACTTGAAAATATGTTATGAATGAAATTCTCTAGATTTTAAAATGCCACAAAGAAGCAGGTCTTTTTCAAACTAAAACACTAAATGCAGTGATTCTGGCTTGGTGCCTCACAGCAACGGGGATGTTCCGAATGCCCAGGTCTAACAGCTTCCGCTGTCCACTGCGGTGACTCAGCCTGAAGTTGTTCACTGCAAAGCAGAAAGAAAATCACATACTAGAAAACCTGTGTGTACATACATTCTACTAGTGTTTTAAATGGATTTACTGAAGGATAACTTACAGACAGTACAGTATGTGGTTCTATGAATTCTGATGGACCGGCATCTTCACGTAGCTACTGCCATGACGCACCACACCCAACATTCTCACGTTCCTCTCCGTAGTTGAGCCCCTCCTGCACCTCCGGCACCTTGCAATCATTCATCTGTTTCCCGTCTCTCTAGTTTTACCATTTTTATAATGTTATTTAAGCAGAGTCATACAGCATATGAAGCCTTCTGAAACCATTCCCTTAGCTGCAAAATGCAGCATGGATCATGCTTCTGTATTGCTTGGTAGGATTGGGCTGTATGAATGTACCACGGTTTATCAGCCTATTCACCAGTGGAAGGGCATTTGGCTGTTTCCTTTTTCAGCAATCCCAAATAAAGCCACTACAAAAACTGATGCTGAGGGTTCTCGTTGTGGGGCTTTCACTTCTCCTGGGGAAATGACTAGCTGCAGACCTCCTAACCCATGGCATGGGGATGCCTGGTTTTCCAAGAAAGGACGAAACTATTTCTGGAAGCGGCTGTACGCTCTGCATTCCCATAGCTTGTGCGAGAGTCCCAGCTGCTTCCTGACTGCCAGGCTTCTGTTTCCGATGCCACTCTCCTGGACACGCCACAATGGATCAGCTGCTTCCTGACGGCCAGGCTTCTGTTTCCGATGCCACTCTCCTAGACACGCCACAATGGATCACCGTGCTTGTGAAACCCGCATTTCCCTGACGACTCATGACGCTGGGCAGCCTTTCAAGGATGTATTTGTTCTTCTTCTCCCTTCTTGGTGAAGTGACGGCTTCATCTTCCGCCCATTTTATAAAGTTGTTCATTTTCTTATGACTGAGTTGAAGAAGCTTTATATTTTCTTCCAGTCCATGCTTTTCGTTTTCTTAATGCTCAAGGAGAAGAAGTTCTTCAGTTTGATGAAGTCTGATGTATTAATTTTTCTTCGTAGCAAAGACTTTCTCCTGGAAACGTGACTGTTTTGGTTTACAGTGTCGTTTTGCTTTTACATGCCCGCCTGTGACGCACCTGGAGTGACTTTCATATTCGGAGTGAGTTTCGGGCCAGGACTCGTTGTTCTGCACACGGCTGCCCAATTGTTACAGCACCGTTTGCTGACAAGACAGTTTGTTCACCACTGAGCTCCCTTGGCACTTTGGCTGAGGTCAACTGAAGCTGTGTGTGTGGGCGGGGGGGGGGGGGTCTATTTCCGGACTCTATCCAATTCCGCCATCTACACATCGACCTCAACGCCCCACCATCTACACCACAGCAACATCTTCACAGGAAAGATGCTTCTCTAAATCCGAGAGAGACTGCATTCTATTTGCCAAAGCATCCCACCTACCTCCTCTCTGAAACGTCGTTTCTTCTCATTCAGGGTGTGCTGCCCTGAGTCTGTTAACTATTCAGAAAATGGAGATACAATTCTGGGCTCCTTGTTCTCACTTGAGTTTGGTTCTGATGATAAAACACCCAAGAGGAGCAGGTGGTCTGAGGGCGCCGCACGGCTCTGCACCTTTGCCGAGGTGTCTCCTCTCTGCCTGGGTGGGCTGCACCTACTGCTTCCTGGGTCTCCACGTTCTGTAGAAACTGCCCACTCCTCCTGTGCCTGCCTGCTCCTTGCACACACCCAGCCATGCCCTCATAGGATGCCGTGTTCCCTCCCCTAAAACCACGCCCCCAAGAGGTGGCATCTCTCGGCTTCCCCACATGCGCACGGTGACAAGCACATGGAGGCACCTGTGGCAACAGAATCAGCAGCGCACCCTCACATCCCACCTATCTCCTCTCCAAAATCGTCCTAAACACCCCTACGCACACACCTACACGTACACACACACCGTCATCACATGCCACCTCCCTCCTCTCTAAAGCCATCCTACAGGGAGGGAACACATCACACACACACACACACACACACACACACACACACAAACCCCTCAGCACACCCTCACATCCCACCTACCTCCTCTCTAAAATCCTACAGGGAGGGGACATGTCTCACACACACCCCTA
>CAUYOR010010108.1:0-10204 GCA_963573925.1 Callimico goeldii
CTTGGTCCAGAGCTGAGTTCAAGTCTTGAATATCCTTGTTAATTTTCTGTCTCGTTGATCTGTCTAATATGGACAATGGGTTGTTAAAGTCTCCCATTATTATTGTGTAGGAGTCTCAGTCTCTTTGTAGGTCTCTAAGAACTTGCTTTATGAATCTAGGTGCTCCTGTATTGGGTGCATATATGTTTAGGATAGTTAGCTCTTCTTGTTGCATTGACTGCTTTACCATTATGTAATGCCCTTCTTTGTCTTCTTTGATCTTTATTGGTTTAAAGTCAATTTTATCAGAGACTAAAATTGGAACCCCTGATTTTTTTTTTTTTTTTTTTTGCTTTCCATTAGTTTGGTAAATATTCTACCATCCCTTTATTTTTACCCTATATGTGTCTTTGCATGTGAGATGGGTCTCCTGAATACACCACACCAACGGGTCTTCACTGCGTCATTCTGTGTCTTTCAATTGGGGCATTTAACCCATTTATATTTAAGGTTAATATTGTTTTGTGTGAATCTGATCCGTCATTATGATGCTAGCTGGTTACTTTGCCCATTAGTCGATATAGTTTCTTCATAGTGCTGATGGTCTTTGCAGTTTGGTATGTTTTGTACCGGGTTTTTCTTTCCATATTTAGTGCTTTCTTCACGAGCTCTTGTAAGTCATGCCTCGTGGTGACAAAATCTCTTGGCATTTGCTGGTCTGTAAAGGATTTTATTTCTCCTTCACTTATGAAGCTTAGTTTGGCTGGATATGAATTTCTGGATTGAAAATTCTTATCTTTAAGAATGTTGAATATTGGCCACCACTCTCTTCTGACTTGTAGGGTTTCTGCAGAGAGATCCGCTATTAGTCTGATGGGCTTCCCCACCAGAAGATGGGTAACTGAAGCTTTCTCTGTGTTTGTACTTAACATTTTTTCCTTTGTTTCAACCTTGGTGAATCTGATAATTATGTGTCTTGGGGTTGCTTTTCTCGAGGAGTGTCTTTGTGGTATTCTCTGTATTTCCTGAATTTGAATGTTGGCCTGTCTTGGTAGGTTAAGGAAGTTCTCCTGGAGAATATCCTGAAGAGTGTTTTCCAACTTCGTTCCATTCTCCCTGTCAGTTTCAGGTATACCAATCAAATGCAGGTTTGGTCTTTTCACATAATCCCATATGTCTTGGAGGCTTTGTTCATTCCTTTTCATTCTTTTTTCTCCAATATTATTTTCATGCTTTATTTCATTAAGTTGATCTTGAATCTCTGATATCCTTTCTTCCACTTGATTGATTTGGCTATTGATACTTGTATATGCTTCATTAAGTTCTCATGCTTCAGTTCCATCAGGTCATTTATTTCTTCTCTAACCTGATTATTCTAGTTAGCATTTTCAATAACTTTTTTTTCAAGGTTCTTAACTTCCTTGTATTGGGTTAGATCACACTTCTTTAGCTCAGAAGAATTTGCTATTACCCACCTTCTGAAGCATACTTCTGTCAATTCATCAAACTCATTCTCGGTCCTGTTTTTTTCCCTTGCTGGAGAGGAGTTGTGATCCTGTGGAGGAGAAGAGGCATTCTGGTTTTTGGACTTTTCAGCCTTTTTGTGCTATTTTTTCCTCATCTTTGTGGATTTATCTACCTTTGGTCTTTGATGTTGGTGACCTTCAGATGGGGTTTCTCTGTGAATGTCCTTTTTGTTGATGTTGATGCTATTTCTGTTTGTTTTCCTTTTAACAGTCAGGCCACTCTGCTGCAGGTCTGCTGCAGTTTGCTGGAGGTCCACTACAGATCCTGTTTGCCTGAGTGTCATCAGCAGAGTGTGCAGAACAGCAAATATTGCTGCCTGTTCCTTCTCTGTAAGCTTCGCCCCAGAGGGGCACCCACCAGATGCCAGCTGGAGCTCTCCTTTATGAGGTATCTTATTGACCCCTGCTGGGAGGTATCTCTCAGTCAGGAGGCACAGGGATCAGGGACCCACTTCAGGAGGCAGTCTGCCCTTAGCAGAGCTCAAGCACTGTGCTGGGAGATCTGCTGCTCACTTCAGAGCCAGCAGGCAGGATGGTTTAAGTCTGCTAAAGTTGTGCCCACAGCTGCCCTTTGCCCCAGGTGCTCTGTCCCAGGGAGATAGGAGTTTTATCTATAAGACCCTGACTGGGGCTGCTGCCTTTCTTTAAGAGATACCCTCCCCAGAGAGGAGGAATCTAGAGAGGCAGTCTGACTACAGGGTCTTTGTTGAGCTAGAGAGGGCTCAGCCCAGCTGGAACTTCCCTGAGGCTTTGTTTACACTGTGAGGAGAAAACCACCTACTCAAGCCTCAGTAATGGCAGATGCCCCTTCCCCCACAAACCTCCAGCATCCCAGGTCTATTTCAGACTGCTGTGCTGGAAGTGAGAATTTCAAGCCTGTGGATCTTAGCTTGCTAAGGGGTCTGTGGGTGTGGGATCCACTTGGCTCCCTGGCTTCAGCCCCCTTTCCAGGGGAGTAAACAGTTCCGTCTTGCTGGTGTTCCATGTGCCACTGGGGTATGAAAAAAAGCTACTGCAGCTAGCTCAGTGTCTGCCCAAATAGCCACCTAGTTTTGTGGTTGAAACCCAGGACCCTCCTGGATTCTGTAGGTACCTGACAGAATCTCCTGGTCTGCAGGCTGTGAAGACCAGGAGAAAACCATAGTATCTGGGCCAGAGTGCACCACTCCTCATGGCACAGTTCCACAGCCATTCCTCATGGCTTCCCTTGGCCAGGGGAGAGAGAGTTCCCTGACCCCTTGCACTTCCCAGGTAAGGTGATGCCCCACCCTGCTTCAGCTCACCCTCTGAGGGCTATACTCATTGTCTAACCAGTCCCAATAAGATGAGCCAGGTTGGAAATGCAGAAATCACCCACCTTCTGCATCAATCTCACTAGTAGCTGTAGACCAGAGCTGTTCCTATTCTGCCATCTTGCAGAATTATTATTATTTTTGTATTTGTATTTGTATTCTGTATTATTTTTGAGACAGATTCTTGCTCTGTCACCCAGCCTGGAGTACAGTGGCACCACCATGGCTCACTGCAGACTACCTCCTGGGCTCAAGCAATCCTCCCACCTCAGCCTCCTGAGTAGGTGGGACCACTGGCATGTAGCACCATGCCCTGCTAATTTTTTCTATTATTAAATTTTTTTTTTGTAGACACAAGGTTTTGCCATGTTGCCCAGGCTGCTCTTGAACTCCTGAGCAAACAATCCACCCACTACACCCTCCAAAAATGCTGGGATTACAGGAGTGAACCACTGTACCTGGTCAATTTTTTAGTATTTAAAAAAGGTTCAAAATTTGTGTAAGTGTCCACCTCACCTCACAATACTAGTTCTATCCTTGGCTGTGTCTTAGCTCGAGAAATATAAGTACTTCTCAAGGAGATCTTGGCAATGGGGAGACTGGAGGAATACATACCCTGATCTTTTTCTCCTGCCACCTTCTGACCTTCAAACCCAAAGAGAAGCCAGAGATTAAGAGGGCCCATATATTTCAGTCCATAGAGTTCAGTCCCTTGGGACATAAGCAGGGTGGTGATGGGACAAGCAGAACATATCCAGCATTGTGGAGAACCTCAGTGGTTGCCATGAGAACCACAATGGTTGCCCTGAGAACTGCAGTGGTTGCCATGATGGGTCTTCCACTAGAATGACACCCAGGGACACCCTAGCTGTGCCCATCCCCACTCATTCTTCTCCACTGGAAATGGAATGACATGCAATTACTGCCTCTGGGAGAAGGAAGTGAGCATGGAAAGGTCTGCTGCTTCTAACCTCTCTTCTACTAGTGCCAGCCTGCCTGCCTACCTGCAGATAGGGCCTGTCCTGTGTGTGCTCAGGCCATATGGCTTGTAGTTCTCCAGCTGTGCCAGCAAATGGGATTTTGTCTGCCAATCTGGGGCCAAAAAAGAAGAAAGCCCACTTGAGAACCTGGTTTAGATGGACTGAAATAGGGTTCCTTCCAGCTCTACTTGGTGGTAGCGATAATGATGGTAATAACAAACACCATTATTTTTATGATCTAGTCTTGCCCCTACATTCTACAGGTTAAAAATTTATTTTGCTTTTCAAAATGCTTCATTTAAATATTTATTATTGCTATCTTTAGCTTTTTTATAAGACTTAGTTCTTAATTTCATTGAATATGTGGATAACCTCCAGTTTTAGAAAGAATTTGTGTAAATTACCAGCAAATACAACTGATAATAATGATCTTCTCTCATTTTATTTGAGAAGCCTGAGTTCTAAATTATACTTTTCTATGGCTTTCCTAGTGAAATTTTCTATGTGAAAATAAATATAGACTAGAAAGAAGAACACTTTTTCCTGCTAAATACAATACATAATCCTTTAAAAGATGGGAATTTGTATAATATTGAAGCTAGATGAAATGAATTGACTCATCCAGTATTTTTTTAATATTTTTAAGTTTTTTGATACATTTGTACATATTTATAGGGTACATGTGGTATTTTGGTACATGCATACAATGTGTAATGAGCAAGTGAGAGTAGTTAGGGTATCTATCACCTTGAGCATTTACCAGTTCTATATGTTGGGACCATTTCAAGTCCTCTCACATACACACACACACACACACACACACACATATATACACACACATACACACATATATATATATATACACACACACACACATATATATACACACACACACACATATATATATATATATATATTTTTTTTTTTTTTTTTTTTGAGATGGAGTTTTGCTCTTGTTGCCCAGGCTGGAGTGCCGTGGTGTGACCTCAGCTCACTGCAACCTCTGCCTGCTGGGTTCGATCAATTCTCCTACCTCAGCCTCCCAAGTAGCTGGGATTAGAGACATGCACCACCACATCTGGCTAATTTCTCTCTTTAGTAGTGGTGGGGTTTCACCATGCTGGTCAGGTTGGTCTGGAACTCCTCATCTCAGGTAATCTGCCCATCTTGGCCTCCCGAAGTTTTGTGATTACAGGCACCTGCCCCTTTCTATGCATTTTAAAATGTACAACATGTCACTAACCAAAGTCACCCCACTCTACTATCAAACATTAGATTGTATCCTTTCCATCTGTTTGCACCAATTAACCAATCTCTCTTTGTTCCCCATCCCTACCCACCTGTTTCACACACACAAACTTCTGGCCTCTGGTGACCGTCACTGATCTCTCTACCTGTATGAAATTAGCTGTTTTAGCTCCCACATATGAGTGAGAACATGTGGTATTTTTCTTTGCTTGGATTATTTCACTTATAATAACCTGCAGTTCCATTTATGTTGCTGCAAATGTCAGGATTTCATTCTTTTTATGGCTGAATATACTGTTCATTATATACATATACACCACATTTTCTTCACTCATCCACTCATGGAAGTTTAGGTTGATTTCTTAACTTTCCTATTGTGAACAGTGCTGCAATAAACTTAAGAGTTGCAGGTATCCCTTTCCTATACTAATTTCCTTTCCTTTGGATAAATATTTGTAATGAGATTGCTTGATTGTGTGGTAGTTCTATTTTCAGTTTCTTGAAAACTCTCTAATGTTTTCCATAATGAATATATGAATTTACATTCCCCCAGCAACAGTGTATAAAGTCCCTTTTGTCTGCATCCTTGCCAACATCTGCTATGTTCTGCCTTTTTGATGATAGTCATTCTAACTGGGGTAAGATGATAGGATAAATTAGGAGTACACCAAAAAGTCAAATTGCTTCTTTTCCTCAAAACATTTGCAGACAAATTAAAAACAACAAGAGCCAGGGTAATAGATAAAATTGAAGCTGTTCTGGCTGGAATGTGGGTGGGGGATGGAGACTCCAGTGCCACCTGCTTAGTCCTGAAGCACCTGCCCTGTCTCCCAAGTGATTTTTAAACCAGGGGACCAGCTTAGAGATCTCCAAGGGCCCACCCACCTCCTAGTTATAGGAGGTCATTACAAAGTAGTATTCAGAATTCTTAGGTGGTAGATGTCCATGGTTCAAATTACCTCATTAAGAGCTTTAAGGGCCAAATCCTCAAAGATGGTATTGGAGAGGAGGCCTGTAGAGGGGTGAGGTATAGCTGTCTTAGAATCAGCCTTATCTGAGTTGCTGAGATGCTGATGGGCAGACTACCCTGTAATCTGATGCACTATTTGCTCTCTAGTGTTTAAGGGCAAATTAAGAAATTTATTTTTTAGTATATTAGGCTCAAAAGGGTAAATCGCCAAGTTAAGGATATGATTGCTTTTTGTGTCCGTTTATAGAAATATGTAAAAATGCTTGAACAGCAAGGCTGTAAGCTACTTTCCCCAAAAGTTGTTGCTTATTCTGTTTTAATAAAAGAGAACTTTAGGATTTGCAAGTGTGGTCCCTGGAATAGCAGCATCGACATCTTCAGACACATTGACTCAGAATCTGCTTTTTAATGGGATTTTTAGTAATTTGCATGCACAATAAGCAGGTGCTTCTCAAACTCCACTGAGACTTGAAATCACAAGCTTATTATGCACAAGGCCCTGGGAAACCTTGCTCTCAGTCCCAGCGATACAGTAAACTAGGAACAAAAAGCCATAACAAGCAGGTATTCTACTTTGGAGACTAGTGCTGAACAGGTTTTTAACTGGACAGCAACAGAATCTTGTTCACTTCCCTTCAACCCTGGATTTTGGGGTTTTGTCCCATGTGCACAGTGCAAGGACACTGTCTTTCAGTCCCCCACTACTTCCTCCCTGCTTACGCCTTCCCCCTTACTCCTCTGGTTCACATTACCATTAATTACGACCTATGGCACTGCTTCCTCTAATAACATAAAGATGCCATCTTTCCCAGTGGGCCATAAGCACTTTATATTTCCTTTCATTTTCTAAGAGCAATAGCAATGTCATAGCAACATCTAATCCCTAACTGTGGTTGGGGGTGGAGTTGGTGAGGTCATCAGGGCAGGTGTTCTTGGGAAAGAAAACAATTCACCAGATGAAGGGAGAAATGAAGGAGCAGTGTTCTAGTCAGTGTTTCTCACACTCTCATCTGCACGCAAGTCATCCAGGCATCTGCAGATTCTGATCCAGTCGGTTGGGATGGGGCCAGAAATTCTACAGTTCTTCCAAGATTCAGGTAATGCTGATGCTATCAGACCAAGGACCACATTTTGAGTAGCAAATTCTAGGCAACATGAGGACAAGGATCTTGCTCGAATACTCACTGTTACATCAAGATGGTCTGTGCCTGCTCCAGAAAAGATGTGAGTCAGTCAGTGCTTATTGAACCAACACTATCTGAGATACCATGTTGAGTGTTTGAATTCTCATAATGATCCTTCAAGATATAAAATATGCTAGTTTTGGCTGTAAAGTTAGAGCCAATACTACATGTATTGGGGCACAGGAAGGCTGAGTTACTTGGGCAAAGTCAGACAGTTAATGTGGCAAGTTATTTAGCAAATATTCCAGGTGCTCCCCTACATTTCCTAATTTCTCTTGCAGATGGTTGAAACTGTTGAACTAATTCCAGCTAATGGAATGTTGGGGACATGTCACGTGTCACTTCCTGGCTAAGGCATTACAGAGCCAGTGTTCCTTTCTCCTGCCCTCTCTTCTCTATTTTATATTCTGCCATGTGAAGCATGTGGCCCCCAAGGTGAGGCTGGCACAGTGCTGTCCAACCTGTAGCAGACCTCACATGGGTATGCACAAACCTTTGCTGTATTTAAAGCACTTCAAATTTTAGTCTTGTTATATTATTCGGACTAATATGGGCTTAGTGTTGACATCAGGCAGCTCTTTGTATAATGGGCATTTTTCTGGAAATCAACATCCTCTAAATGTGAGCATATCCCAAGTACAATCCGGATTAGACATGCTCCAGTATTGCCAATGGCCAGTGAGCCAATCCCAGATAATTTCAGGCGCTGCCACTGTGAACAATGAATAGCCAATGCTCTGAGGAATATTTGAAAACTTGTAAGGTTTAGCAATAGCAGCAGCAGACACAGTTCTTTACAACTTGGGCAGGGTGCATTCTACAACAAGCACCATTTGCTTTCTAGCTGTATTTTTTACATAAGGGCACATTTCTAAGCACAGTTAGGATGATGACAACCATGCTCTAGAGATTTCATGAGCTGCATTCATGAACTGAGTGAAACACTATTTTTGGAACAGTGTTAACACATACCTACCAAATATTTCACCTTACAACCTATATTTACTCATATAATAGATGGAGGATGTAGGTTATATACACAATGGCTGCTGTGGTCTGAATGTTTGTGTCCTTTGAAAATTTATATGTTGAAACCTAATCTCCGATGTGGTATTAACTGGGGATGCCTCTGGGCAGTAAATAAGTCATGAGGGTAAAGCCCTCATGGATGGGATTAGTGCCCTTAAAAGAGACGTTAGAGAGTTCATTCATTCCTTCTATCAGGTGAGGACTCAGTGAGAAGGTGCCTTCTATGAACCAGGAAGTGAGCCCTCACTAGACACTAAATCTGCCTACGCCTTGATGTTAGAATTTCCAGTCTTCAGAGGTGCAAGAAACAAATTTCTATTGTATGAGCTACCCAGTCTATAGTATTTTGTTGCTGTAGCAGGAGGCTAAGGTAATGGCATATAGATCTCTGTGTCCCACACAATAATAAAAGGTGCATCATCTGACTTGCATTTATATACCAAAAGAACTGTTATTTATGTTTCTAGTGATAGTGAACTGAATAGAGTAGAAACATTAAGAGAAAACCTGAACAAAAATAATCAGTATAGTAATCAAATCAGAATTTGAGACTTTCCAAACCCTACTTCCTGACCCCATTCATGTTTCTCCTTCTCTGTTAAAGACACCTACCCAAGATGTTTCCACTGGTGAGATGGCTTACCACTTCAAGGACCAGTTAATTTCTAGTCTCTCAAACAATTTACATCCAATAGAGAAATACAGGAAGTGCCACAACTCACTTACAATCTTGATAATGAAACACTGTAAGGATAGTACTGAAAGAGGAAATTACAGAGCAATATCACTTACATAAAGATTTCTATTAGATCTTCAAAGTTAGCAGTACCATCTATACATAGAGATTATGACGGAGTATAAGGAGAAACATGAGAAAAATCTATTCAATATTTTTAAAAGAAACAAAAGGAACTCTTTTAAAAGAGACAAAAGTCACATAAACCTAATGTTAAAATTTTATTTTAAAAAAGCCATTTGGGAATAAAGAAAAATGCCTTAAGCTGAGCATCTTCCAAAAACCTATGACAAAAATTATGCTTAAATGGCAAAAATCTAAGGACCCTTTTACCTCTTGCAATATTGATTTCTTTTAAGCCCTAATCTTTCGTCTACCTAGAAAATACAAAGATACCCATCTTTATTTTTAATTTCGTATTACATTGGTTAGGGCTTAAAGTGTTCAAGAGGTGATGGAAACATTCCTACTAGAGCTATTTCCATTTCTCATGCATAGAAACTCAACTGATTTTTTTTAATATTGAATTTACACTTGGAAATGTTGCTCACCTCTCTTATTTGCAAATTATAAAACTTTCTTGATGGAATTAACTAAAATTGATTTTGCAATCTGTGGTTTTAATTTTTATTGCAAATGAGATCTTTTCCCCAAAATATAGGAAATAAATTGTGAAATGTTATTGGTCTGGTGTAACTTTATTACATTTACCAGACTAAGTGGTGATAGCATGTTCCCATTGACGATTTTCCTCAAATGCAACTAAAATTTCAATGGTATTCCAATAAAAATCTCAGCAGGGTTTGACAAGCATTTTAAAATGCATATGCGCTGGGCGTGGTAGCTCATGCCTGTAATTCCAGGACTTTGGGAGGATGACGGGGGTGGATCACTTGAGGTCAGGAGTTTGAGACCAGCCCAGCCAATATAGTGAAACCCCATCACCACTGAAAATACAAAAATTAGCCAGGCATAGTGGCTACCACCTGCAATCCCAGCTACTCGGGAGGCTAAGGCAAGAGAATCACTTGAACCAGGGAGGCAGAAGTTGCAGTGAGCTGAGATTACACTACTGCACTCCAAC
This sequence comes from Callimico goeldii, assembly GCA_963573925.1. NCBI lineage: Eukaryota > Metazoa > Chordata > Mammalia > Primates > Cebidae > Callimico > Callimico goeldii. The sequence continues at coordinate 10,029 of CAUYOR010010108.1, forward strand.
CTGGGTGACAGAGTGAAACTCCGTCTTAAAAAAAAAAAAAATTTTTAAAAAATGCATGGAAGAGCAAAGAATCAAGGATAGCCAAGACTATTACTGTATCTTTATAACATCCACTATGGAAAGTATTTCCACTTTTTATATACCAGTAAACTATATTAGAAATAATTTTGAGTCAC